>WJQU01002970.1:0-52039 GCA_029228625.1 Pseudolycoriella hygida
GACTCGTAGGAAGTTTGCTGCATGAGCCGAAGGCGAATACTCTAATCCTATGAGTCAAAACAAACATTTGGAAGCACTTACGTACAATATTTTACATGTTGATGCTCGGTAAATGCGTTTTCCAAGTCGCTTGCGACTAGGTAATGACGTATTTACCGAGAAGAAACATGTAAAATAAAAAAATGATCTACTCTCTGACCCGGGCGGGTTATACCGGTGCTTTGAAATAATAGTTTTTACAGGTTTCTGAGCGGCAAATGCATCATTACTCGTCACAAGCGACTCGGAAAGCATATTTACCAATCATCAACATGTAAAAAGGTTTATGTGTTTCCAAATGTTTGTTTTGACTAGTAGAACTTTCTGCTATGTCGAGTGTAATGTACTAATAACTGCATTGGCTGTGTAAATCGCTTTTAACACATGCAATGCGAGAAGGCTTGCGGTATCCGACCGATGTACTTTAATCAGACGAGTGTTACGAACGATTTACATAGCCATTTCAGTGCAATGTTTTAATGTTATGGCAGTGGTAAGTGGAGATGAGCGGGTCGGCCTTTTTTTGTAGTCCGAGCCGACCCGAACCCGACCAAAAATTTTAACCCGATACCCGACCCGACCCGTCTTGCTGGTAGCTCGACCCGAACCCACTCGAAATTCAAACCCGAAACGCGACCGCCCGAAAGAAGTTCGGGCCGAGTTCTATTACCCGAAAAAATTTCGATTCGGATTCTACTACCCGAAAGAATTTTGGGTTGAATTGTTTTAATACAAAAAGTCATTCAGCTATTTTAATTTTACTAGCGCCGCTAGCGCTACCGCTACCACTAGTTTATAGAGCTAGCTCTAATAATTACTTTAGAAGAAATTCAAACAAAAGTAGATAGAAGAATAAAAAATAGAAAAATACTGATCACAAATACAATAGAATGTATGCAGTGTGGTCTCGGCGGCAGCGCAACTCAATTTTATTTGCGGCGGTGGCAGCAAACATTTTTGAAACGTTCTCGGCTGATGGCGGCGTTTTTTTCAAAAAATTAAATTTTTGACTTTTTTAATTTAATTTTTTGTATAAATATTGGCATTAACAGGCCCGGACTGGCTACCAAAAGGCGCACCGGGAACTTCAGTGGAAAGGCGCCGAAAGCAAAAAAATTTAAATGAAAACGCTAATCTGCAAATTTCACAAAATTCTTAGGAGTATAAGACGCAAAAGACGATAAGAGCGCATTGCTGCTGAATGGGCTGGGTACATTTCGAATGCAAACTTGCATAGCACGCATGGGGCTTTTTAGTTTTAAAAAGAGCGCCTCGTACGGCTGACAATTTCAAATTTTTACAAATCGTATTTTCAGAGACCGGAATGATTCTTTACTGGCGATTTAGATATAAAAATTACAGATGCATAGCTACAAGTTTGAATTTCATTCATTATTTGCAATTTATCATCATTGTCATTGCCATCATTGTCATTGTCATTTTTACATCGATATCTAAATCGCCAGTTAGAATGTGAATGTGAAAGTACAATGTTAATGCAATCATGTGTGTGTAATCTCGTAATGTAAAACGCTCTTGAGTTTAAATTTTTTTTTTTCAAGACGGTGGGCGCCAAGAGCGCAAAGTTGTGAAAGACGCACCGGTGATTTTCCCGGCCGCCCTATATGGCCAGTCCGGGCCTGGGCATTAATCTTCCAACTTCTATAATTTCTTTATTGTTGAACTTTTCGGTTTGGATATGGTGCATCATTTTCAGATTTTTTTACACATCGGTTTCGGTTTTTTTATGTACCCGAATCTTTAACCCGAGAAAAAGTACGCCTGAAACCCGCCCGCACGGGATTTTCAAGACCCAAAAGCCGAACCCGAAAGCAGTGAAAATCGACTCGGGTTCGGGTCGGATCAGGTTCGGGTCGGGCTTCCAATTTTCGGGCAGCCGCTCACCTCTAGTGTTAAGTTGAAAATAAACGAAATGAAAATTTCATATGGCTACGTTACGTATGCAAACTCTTATTGTAACAGGCTAAAAAAATCGATAGCTTTGATTAACCCTTTTTCAACTCAAACGATTACTCTGTGCGCTACTACGTTATTGTTCTTATGAAGAATGAAGCATGTAAGTGTAACACAACAATACATCTCGCTATACATGAAATGTAGTATTTAAATACTACATAACCATATCCCGTAAAGACACCTAAGCACCTAAGCACCTAAAAAGCATTGTGAAGTAGCATCAGAATGGTGATATAAAGTGTCTTGATATGGATGGTGTTATCATCCACAATAACCTCAACTTACCAACCGCTAATGTGATAACGAACATTTGCGTTTTTGTTCTTTTTGAATATGTATGCGGGGTGATAGCATCAAAGAAAAATGTATGAGATAGAACGACATCAACATTTTCTTTAAATATTTGACAGTGAACTCACTTTCAGCAAGAACATAAACGAAAATTAATGTTCTTAATTGCAAAGAACTCGAAGGAAAAAGCGGTAATTGAAAATTTTAAAAATGTAGGTAACGAAAACAACTCGAAGTAGAAGATGCGTTATCGACATTTCGTTGACAGTCAAATATTTAGGAAAGATTCTTTTTGCATAAAATTCGCTAATGTACAACGGATGTGTTTTCATTACCTTTCCAATGAAATTTGTGTTCTGTACTCTGGTTTCCATTCAATGTCGAATAAATCTTTCGCCTTTTACTAAAGATTTCCGTGGATGGGAACACTCTAATGAGTCTAAAATAATTTTTGTAGTGGTCCGACGAAAGTTGGACCAAATAAATTAAATAAAAAAAAGAACGAATAATGTAGCTGTGGCCATAAATTATTGGCGTGTGCTTCTCAGTAAAGAACATTAATTTATGTTTGTGTACTTTCTGAACCTGAGTGCAGCTGTAATAGCATTGAATTTGCTTCACAATTCAATTGTTCTGTATTAGGAAATGTAATAAAAAGGGACGATGTTTGTCATGTAACTGACGTTCGCATAGAGAGCAACGTTAGTTGGAGTATGAACAGAACTCAATCAAAGGTCTGTACCCATCTCTGACGTAGTTAAAGCACTTCCAATGGTTAGCAAAATATTGACAGCACTTCAAGAGGAGTACACATAGAAATCTGTACGATGAAGCTTCGGAGTCAAAAAGGGTGTGTGGTAAGGGCGATAACTGGTGGATTCGCATGAGTTACACAAAGAACGGAAACGTAAACAAACTATTGATCTGTGTTTCCGGTCTTGTGTTATCGAATTATATGCGTCCACCAGATATCGATAAAAATCCTCACTGAGAGTGGCGTTTTTGTTCTACTTTGGGGAGAGTAGCGTAGATGAGCTTGCTAAAGACTGTCGAAGTTTGTGGTTCTTTCGTAGTGTGCACTTTTTCTTTGTGCGTTCTTTGCTTGGAACAAATGTGCAACTTACTTACTTAACTGAGTTGTTACTTACTTAACCTGCACTACAACCCTTTAAGGGTCGTGGCGTTTTCCAACATGTTTCTCCAACCGGGCCTTTCGGCAGCTAACGTCTCCCAGCTAGTTACTCCCACAGTTCTTACGTTGGTTAGAGCTACATCGTATCATCTGTATTTTGGCCGCCCTGTACCTCGACCTGTACGACGACCGTCAATTCGCTGTACATGACCGAGCCGACGTATTCGGTTTATTTTGATAGTTCTGACAAATGTGCAACATTGACTTTAAATTCCTTTTTCCGGCTTGTAGCATTGCTGAACTGGACCGATGGCGTATTACAATGGAACATTGCATGGCCCGAATCGAAAAAGAGATTGACTCATTGAAAAATGAAAAGGATGTGACTGAACAGGAAATGGAAGCAATGGTCACTCCATTGACTGTATTGTCAGAATGTCTAACTACTCGAGATAGTCGTTTGGGCAGCGAATTGACCTACGATGATGTGGACATTGAATTGCAGAAGGAATTGTCTATCGTAGAAAACAATCAGAAAATGCTGAGAGAACAGTGCCACAATGCGTGGAGTGCTTTAAATCGTTTAGCCGAAACTAAATTCAAAGTTGGAGTCGAAATTTCAGATAAAACGGGAGCAGAGGAATTGGATGTTAAGCAGCTTGGTTTGAACAAATATTGTTCCAACATTAGCTACAAACCGGATGCTCTTAGAGTTCCTAAAAAGTATTTCGTTTGGCTGTCGTTTTACTGAATGATTTTCTTGATTTTATTTTTTGTTAGCTCATCGACCTATGAAGGTTGGCTGGAAAATTCTCAGAACGTCAAAAGGATTGCGGACAATGAGTTGGAAGATGCATATGCCATGCGTGAATCGCTGTTTGTTTGTCGTGAAAAAGCCAAAAATGTTTTGTCCGCTCAACAGGACCGTACTGAACACACGATTCGAAAAAGAATCTTCGAAACACAGCGAGCTAGAAACGAATTGGAATGGCAACAGTTGAAAATGAAAGAAGAGATGGAAAAATGTATGAATGAAATTCTGCAACTCGAAGAAGCTTATCGGGCAAAAGCTGATGTACTGAAGCTTGCTGAAACGCGATTGGAAAATCGAACCGCTCGTTCCGGCATGGAATTGTGTAATGACGAACCGCATCAGGGTTTATGCGAAGAGGTAAAGAAACTGCGAGAAACTCGTCGCTTATTGACCGATCAATTGAATGCCGCAAAAACAACATACAACACGTTGGAAGGTCATTCGAATCGCATCGAAACAGATTTAAATAACAAGAATCACACTCTAATGACCGACATCCGTGGGTTGGATTTACGCATGCGTTTGAAAGGAAAACAGTCGAGCGTTAACTCTCAAACCGATCGCAACATTCAATTGACTAAAATGGAAGACCAAATTCCTCCAAATTAAATGTTTTTCGTCCATTTTATTCATTGTAACCGCACGTAGACTTGAAAAATTAATGGAAAATATTAGATCACTCTTTCTGAATTTTACATTATTTTTCATATTTTTAAAACCATTAGGAGTAACGAGTCCCAATGATGGCAGCACATTCTATACACTTGACATTTGAAGCAGAATATATTTAGTTCATGATGTCGACGCTACGAGGACTACAGATATCGTTGAAATCGACCTTATATCGTACGTAAGTCGCTTCCGAAAGCATTTCTTTCCAATTTTCATCTTCTGTTCGAAAATGTACTTGCTTCGAAATGTCAACATTTTTCGAATATTGATTTTCTATTGAAACAATCAAAGGCCCAGGATTGGGCTATTTTTACCGAAAACCATGAGCCACGTGTTCTCTAAAATTTTGTTCTCTACAACTTTGCCTTTGGAAGCAACTTTCTATCTCTCACAGTTAAAGAGATATGGGTCGTCCCTCCTAATTCTAGAAGTGGCCACATCCCAGGATTGGGCTATTTTTTCCTGAAACCCTGAACCACATGTAATCTAAAATTTTATTTTCTACAACTTTGTCTTTGACTGCAAATTTCCATATTGCATAGTTAAGCAAATATAGACGAAAAACCATCTGCTTTCGTATATTGCCAAGAAACTCAATTTTGTCGATTCCATTGGTCCCAGTGCCTAGACTCCTAACCCGATTTCTACAAGAAAGTTTTCCCAGTTTTATGAGATCAAATTCTTTCATTTTACACCAAAAGGAACAATTTCCGAGCTGTACTTGCCGAGATATTTGCGAAAAAGTTTCTCCGACTCTCGAAAATCTACGTTTTTAGACACTTCTTCGACCATATCTCCGAGACTACTTGGCCGATTTTGATCGTCTTCGAACTTGAATCATGGGCCCCATGTACTTTTCAGGGAAATGTTTTCGAAAATTTAATAATTTTTCGAAGAACCACAGAAGTGTCATGCGCATATGGAAGGAAATATATCGATTCATTAAGATTCACTCGTTTTATTGAACCCAATCCATCATCAACTTTATTGAATGTGAAATTTGAAGTGAATATCACCGTCCCTTGGTAAAAATGATGTTTCGCAAGTCATCGTTCGATTCGATTTGACAAGTTGAGGATGAGGTAATAAATGCACTCCTTGCCTAAGTATTAAACTGTTAGAAAACTGTTTCAACATTACATCTGAATAAATGTATACCTGGAGTGAATGTCCCAGTTGATATACTTGTCAACTTCAACTTCTATTACAGGTCCTGATGTTACCGTCGTTTTGCTACTCAATTCGCCAGTGAGATGCCAGTCTACCCATAATGCAACACCATTACACGACCCCGATCTGCAATGAAATATTTAATTTGTTTCTACATTTGCCGTTTTGTCAAACATATTACGCTTTCAACTGATGTTCAGTTATCGTTTTCTTCGTTTCAAAGAATTTATTGAAATCTATTCTAAGAATTTCTTGTGATTTACTCAATGCTCTACATGGGTATTCCCATAGGGGTTGTGGTTCCACAATTGAATCAGCCAAGTTTGCGGATTTCTGAAAAAGTATTGTATTAGAACAGGGCAAACTCTACGATGTCCTTCGAAAATCACTCCAAAAACGTTCGAACGAAAATTGGATTTTTGTTTTACGACAAATGGAAAAAAGACTATAGGTGGCGCTATGAGGGGATCGTCTGTCAGACATGAACATCATACTATACCGTACACTTTCAGTGATCGTAGGGTCAGATGGCGCCACCTATTATCATTTCTATAGTTTGTTGTACTTACCTCGACAAACTCATCGAAAACGGCCAAATCAAAGCCTTCACATTCGCCTAACGGAGATCGAATTTTGTGCAGATCGAGAAACTCAACGGCTGTCGCATGAATGGTAGCGTATCGTGGTATGATAGTGACGTCACTTCTTAATTTCGACTGAATTTGACTTAACAATGTTCCAAAGTAAAAGTTATCCCATGGCACCAAAGCTGACAGAAAACTCGGTTCGCCGAATACGCAAGTTATTTCGTCCAAATTATCGATTTCACTTAAACAGTTAATAATTTTCACATTTTTCAATTCGTTTGCATCCACATAGCCTTGTAGAACTTTACTAGAGTAGCGACTCGACTCTAAGCAGTAAACTTTGGCACATAATTTGCTTGCCGCTAGGCCCAACAATGAGCCATCACTTAGCACCAACACAACGGAATCTTTCTTGATCTCCTCCTCTAACACTCTCAAATATTTTTTATTTCTCAAATTGTCATTGAGCTGACCAGCTCTAGTGCGTGAGTACGCGTTATGGAAGCCGCAATTGCACATCGGCTGACGCAATGACAAAGGTTTCTGTTCCGATTTCGAGACGGTGAACCAAAGCGAATACTCGTCGTGATGGAAATTTAGGTACATTTCACCGGACTCTTGAATTCGCGGAGATGTCGGTAGGTAATAGAGCGCCTGCATCCAGTGATCTCGCCATGGTATAACATTTTGATTGGGAATGCGTTTTCGATTGGCAGTCTTCAGTTGTTCATAGTCCGGATGAGCCCAAAATGGTGCACAACTCAGAAGGACCTGATTCTCGGTGTCCATTTTTAAATCCCACCACATGAACACCACTTGCAAGCTTCCACTGTGTTTAGCTGTAAATTTTGTCGACGAATAATTTTCCAATTTCAAAACCGTTTTCCCCGACCAATCGAAGTGTTGTACTGCTATGGGATCGGTTAAAAATTTCACGTCTTTTAAAGGGAATTGGTTGAGTTGTATGTCGTGCAGTGCGGCTGAACCTTGACACTGTTGAATCTGTAAACAAATGGTTTAACTGTCCATGGAGTAAACTCGAGTTGGCAGTTCCAAGTGTAGGTAAAGGAAGAACAAGGCATACACACTGAGGAAACTATCCACAAGCGACGTAGGAATTGTGTTTATAATATACGCCGTCGACGTATTATATACATGGTGAATGTATAATCAACCTTATTTAAGTATTGGTCAGTATGCCACACGGAAAGAACGTGTTATGAGCTCACATAATACGGGCACGGCGTTCGAAGTACGGGCACGGCGTTTGTAATACGGACACGGCGTTTGTAATACGGACACGGCGTTTGTAATACGGACACGGCGTTCGTAATACGGACACGGCGTTAGTAATACGGACACGGCGTTAGTAATACAGACACGGCGTTAGTAATACGGACACGGCGTTAGTAATACAGACACGGCGTTCGTAATACGTTCACGGCGTTCGTGATACGTGCACGGCGTTCGTGATATGTGCACGGCGGTCGTGATACGTGCACGGCGTTCGTAATACGTGCACGGCGTTCGAAATACGTGCACCGCGTTCGTAATACATGCACGGCATTCGTAATACGTGCACGGTATTTGTAATACGTGCACGGCATGCGTAATACGTGCACGGCATTCGTAATACGAGCACGGTGGATAAAATACGTCGGTGGCGTGTATTATAAACAAAATTCCTACATCGCTTGTAGATATTTTCCTTAGCGTAGTGGTATAAGTGAAACGGTTCACTTTGTTGGAGGTGTCCAAGTTGTTTCGAGATACTTACATCGGCAGGAGTTGTCAGCAGTATTTCACCGTCTAGATTAGCTAAAACCTTTGGCATGTTCCACGACCAAGCGAATGGACACTCAACCACCTGAGCGTACATTGTGGCCGAGTCCGGCACAACGATACAATTCTTTTCGAGCAGTTCTTTGTGCGCATGATTAAAAATGCTGATCGCACCCTCACCAATTAGCTCAGTGTCAAATACTTCTGTAACTAAAATATTTGCCCTTCTCGACATATCACCGCCCTCACCAACCAATATTTCTGTGGATCGCTTTTTAATCACATTGATCATTCCCTTCATTCCGTTTTTCTCGATTATTTTTTCCGCACAATCGGCCATTGGTCTGAAATATTTTACATCACTTTATGACCAAGCTCTCAAATCAACTGAATTTACCTAAACGCTTCACATGCCGTCACAGAATCCGCTCCTGAAATAAAAATTCATTGAACTCTTTCCAAAGGTGTTTGTTTGTGGGGGTCCTTACCACATCGCACAGCCATCATAGACAAGATTCCCGTACCAGTGCCAATATCTAAAACATTTGCCTTGAAACCTTGTCGATGAACTTTGTCAATAGCAAGCTGAAGCCCCTTGTAGTACTTTTGATTCCTTTCGGTATCGTGTAGCCTATAGACCGAACGAATGTTAAGAAAAACAAATCACAAAACATTAAGAAATTCGACTAACATATCAGCGAAAGCCGCCCGCGCTATCTCCTGATGATAATCATAGTTTTCACACTGTGGCTCCCACTCGGATCGTCCCGTAATCGGATTTAGTATTTGCTTAAAAGTACTCATATTTACACTATTTACATGCAACAAAATTTGAAATTGATTCTTTAGTTTCAACATCAATCATTCACGTCAATCCAGTGCAAACGAATCGTTTCGCTATTGTCTAATCGCAAACCTTATTTCCCATGGGTTTTACGTTTGAACCAATTGTTTAGTGAAATTGATGGAATTTTCGTTCATTGATTCGATTTTCTTGGTTCAAATGCACGTGTGTGTATTACGAGTATATTTTTCTAGACATTTGACATTTGACATTTGTGCTGTCACATTGATTGTCATATCTGAAGCTGTAAAAACACGACTACACGGTGGATCATAGTCATCATAGTGTTGTGGCGCAAGTATTTTTTACTCTCTCTTACCCCTCGGAAACTCGGTCTACTTCACGGGTTCATGTTTTCAAGCGTTAAAACTAGTCAAAACAAATCAGTAAGATTTAGATGAATAGATTTAGATTAATATAGTTTTTCTGTTCTTTCAGATTTGACACGAAAAAAATAAGTTTCACGTGATGTGTGGAGTACGGTAGCCAAATTTTTGGCGTGCGAAATCTGAAAGCGCAGAAAAATTATTACGTTGGGAGGGTCTGGCATTTATGACGCATTTTTTTAATCAAAAGTGAGTTTATTTCAAAAGAATTTTTTGCTTTCTGAAGCTGTAAGCGTCACCCAAATTGATATCAGTTGTTTTGGAAGAAGAAACGAGGACTTGCGTCACGTTGCCCTTTTAAAAAGGGTTTTTGTTGTGATATCAGTTGTTTTGGAATAAAAAAAGGGGATACAAATTTTGGAGAAAAAATTTCCGGCGAAAAAATTTTCGGGCAAAAAAAATTCCCGGCGAAAAAAATTTTTCGGCAAAAAGATTTTTCGGCGAAAAAAAAAATTTCCGGCGAAAAAAAATTTTCAGCGAAAAAAATTTTCGGCGAAAAAAATTTCCGGCAAAGTATAGAATTTGCTAAACATGTCCATAACCCAACAACTTTTCCTTCGACACCAAACATCTATCTCCATCGACAGTCCAAAAATTTTTTGACCCATGCTTTGAATACACTTACACTCACACACACATGCAAAACATTATTTTATATGGGCTTTATATGGCTCCTTCTAAGTGCCCTGGCGGCCAAACGAGGCCGGTACAACCCTTTTTTAAAATCTCGCATGGCGTAGAATGCCCACCCGAAGGTCCCTGCAGAATTTCAGGAGCCGTTTTCGAGAACGAGCCGAAAAAGTCGGTTTTCATACAAATGGCTCTGGAACTAGCTAACTAACTAACCCACTAACTAACGTAGAATGTTTTCATTAACTTTGGCTTTTATGAAATAGCAAATTTTGTATGGAAAATGACGATTTTATAAAGGTCATATCTTCGGATCCACCGAACCGATTTTGATGAATGAAAAGACACTTCGGATTTGAATTTACCGTAGAATCGAGAAAAAATATTTTACGGGGGGTAAGTCGCAAGGGGGGAAGTCAAAACTTGGCTGTATATGGTTCCGCAGTCTTCGAAAAAAAAATTTCCTAATTTTTTGTACGTATGTGGACTCGGGTCACGGGCGCATTTTGCTACCGCGCGCCCATGATTAAATTGCCCCAAACGCTTCATACACAGATTTTAATTAGGAATTATCTATATTCACGAATACATTCGTCAAAATGGTTAATTTTATGTAAACGAGTTTCTTACGAAAACATCGCATTCGTTCTTTCACTTCTAATTTCCTCAAAACCTATGCAATTTGAATGGTCTTGAAGAGACCTTTCGAACGAGTTCTCATATGCCGAAATTGAACCACTTTTGGATGAAATAAAATGAAATTTTCGATGATTTTACTCATTTTGGGGTCGTACACATATAACATCATACCTTTTTCTCGATTTTTTTACTTTCCCCCCCTCCCCCATGTCACGTTGCATCACATTTGACTTACACCCCCAAATATATGACGTCGCATTTTCGACCCCCCCCCACCCCGTACCTTGAAATATTTGTCCAGAAGCCGTTGGGGAGCGTCATTTTAGTAATTTTGTGTTTCTTGTAAATAACTCGATCAAAATAACTCAATAACTTAATGGAACGGGAATCCTTGCAAGCAGAGTCGATTGAACTGGTTTCCTACGGGTCCGCGAAGTCTATGTTTTGAATGTCTAATAAAAATTTTTTCTTTTTATTGGAACAAAACGTGACGCCACGTTTCATGCAGATACCCCCCTCCCCCCGTCCGATTCAGTCACATTTTCAGTGAACCACCCCCCCTCCCCCTCTGAGTGTGACGTTATATGTGCACGACCCCTTTAGCGCTTTTTCTTAATTCTTTTTGTTAATTGACGCCCTCAAATTTCATGTGGCTGGATAGGTTTTAACGAGACTTTTCCCACGAGCCCTTATATGTTGAAATTGAACCATTATTGGAAATTTTAGTATGATTTTATGTAGCGTCTCCAGTAGCGTTACAGTGTGTCCCAACGCATGTTATATCTTAGAGCTCGTCAAGACCTTTCCAACGAGGCGTCTAAATCGGTCTAAATTCATCCAGTGACCTCAAATTTCTTCGCAAATCATAGGGTTAAATATGTATTGAATTCATCATATGAACCAATTTCTTTACCATTGCACACCACATCCTCCCTCTTTCCAACAAACCCCCAAACGTCGAAATCGGTTAAGGTTACGATACTTTTCAGACAGAGGATATGGAGGATAAAATCGTCAAAGATCCTACCAGCTTCCAATTTAATTCATGATTTTAAAAGCCTCCCGACATCCTACGCTAAACTTCACATCCTCAAAACTTCCGATCAAAACAAACAAATTGAGCAAACGTTTTTTTGTTTTCAAGTCTCAACTTTTTCTAGGATATGGGATACTTTCAGCAGTATGTGGATCAAAAATGGCTTCACGAAAATCTTCCTAAATATCCATTCCCCGGATTATTTACACATGAAATGGATATCTTTGACGATTTTTATCAAGCCATTTTTGTTCCTTTTGCTTCGAAAATTATTTCACATCCTAGAAAAAGTCGAGATCTCCAAACAAAAGTTTCCTCAATTTGGATGTTTTGAACGGAAGTTATGAGGAATCATTGAGGATGTGAAGTTTAGTGTAGGATGTCAGGTAGGTGTTTAAATCATGATTTAAATAGGATGTGGGTAGGTTTTTTGACAATTTTCACATCTTCCAAAAAGTATCGTAACCTTAACCGATTTTGACGTTTGAAGGCTCGTTGGAAAGGCTGACGAGTTCTAGGATGTGAGATATCTATAGCGCCACAATGCTACACTTAGCGCTACAATATAACGATTCCATTTCTGTGCCATTTGGATATTTCGAGGATTATTGTAGCGCTAAGTGTAGCGGTTTATATTATGAAAGATATTATCAATGCCCCCTATGATTTGTGAGAGGAAATTTGAAGTCAGTAAGTGAATTTTTGGTCGAAATAGCGCCAATCACCACCCATCTTCAGCAGTTCCGCTGGTATGTTATCCGGACCGGAAATTTTGTTGTTCTTCAGAGAATTCCTCCATTTTTGGTGCTGGCACGCCACGACCGTCATCATTAAGGAAAGAATCATCCATAACATCATTAGCGTTAACATCCCCGTTGTATAATGTGTTAAAATGTTTCTTGAATCGCTCGGAGCGATGATGGTAGATGGCGCATCGTAAATATTTCCACAAAAAAACCCGCGGCGCCACGGTTCAGATAAATCCAGTGATTTCTTAGATTTCGAAGATGATTTGCGTTACTGATCATACAGACCACGCGAAACAGGATCTTCAGAGGTTTAGTTACCAGGGGTCACCCTAGTCGCTCTTAATCGACTCGAAGCAAAGTCTACCTAATATAGTAGTGTGAATAATCGAAAAAACTTGTGAAACACATATAATATATTTTATTTTCCAGCTTTAAACACCTCCCATCACATAACACAATGACATGCATCACAAAAAAAGTTTTTTAAACTTCAGTCCAGGTACTGGAATGAAAACATAAAACCAAAATAATACTTTAATATGTGGGTCGATCGTTTTCGTTTAATGTTTTTTTTACTAAAATCCCCATTGAATAATATTGTACTTATGGTTCGGTTAATGCTACGCTATTTTATTAGAGAACGCTGATTGAAAGTGAGATTGCAAAAGTCTGTAAATATTTTCCAGATTCACCGTGAGCTCGAAAGAGTACATAGTTGACCAACCAACGTGTCATCCTGTCATGATGTTCACAGATAAAACTTCGCTAACAAACGTCCCATTGTAAATAAAAAAAATGTAACAGTCGTCCCAGTCGTCCCGCCATTGTTCATGCATCCATAATAAATATTTCGAAAGTTAATTAATAAATACACCATTTTCGGTAAAATCGATGGAATGATCGCCATAAGTCCACAAATGTTTAGTAAGGGATTTGATTTTGGTAATACTGAATCATGTCGTACGTTCTCGTTCGGAAATTCTGGAAGGAATTGCGAATAATCGACATCATATGAGCGGAAGCTTCCTTGTTGTTTTTTGTGGGAGCAAAACGTTGTTTCAGAAGGTTAATCGTTTGTCCTCGGAAGCATGGTAGACCAGTATCCAACATAAGCGAAACCAATGTAACGATAGCATCTTGATATGGCCTAGAAATTGCGATATTTAAAGTCTGAAAGTTACAGATATGTACGCGAAATCAACACCCCGCGGATGTACTACAAGTCGCTTTGAAAATGAACTCACTTCGGTTGAGCATTCTACGCTAAATGAGATTTTAAAAAAGGGAAGGTACCGGCCTCGAGCTCTAAAAAGCTCATATAAAAGCATGTTTTGTATGTGCCCGTGCGTGTGGTTAGATTTTGGCCGGAGGCGGAATTAAGAAAAAATAGTGGCGGTGGTAAGTGGCCGTGACGCCAATTTTGTTATGAATTAGTAGATTAAGTGACTGTGATCATTTTTGAATATATAAAAGGCGGCCGCCACCGCCAGCTATGGCAGTCGCTCGAAGTGCCCTAGCGTTAAACTTTTTTTTATCAAGTAGGAATGTGTAGGGTTCGGAACAGATGGTTTTTATGTGATCTGAATCTGAAAAAAAGAAAATCTGAATTTTCAGATCAGTTTAGTTTACTTTAAATAATTATCTGATCTGATCTGATTTCATATCTTTACTTTTCAGATACAGATCATATCTGATTTTTTTTCAGATTGACTTCAGATTAAACGTAATTATTTAGTTTGGTGCCATCATCATCATGTGTGATGAAGCGGGAAGTGTGTGGGATGAAGTTAGAATTGTGTGAGTTTTCTGGTCATCGCATACACTTTCCACTCATCTCATACACTTCCCACTCTATCCCACACACTTCCCACTTCATCCCACACACTTCCCACTTCATCCCAAACACTTCCCACTTCATCCCACTTACTTCCCACTTCATCCCAAACACTTCCCACTTCATCCCAAACACTTCCCACTTCATCCCAAACACTTTGCACTTCATCCCACACACTTCCTACTTCATCCCACACATTTCCCACTTCAGCCCACACCTTTCCACTTCATCCCACACCCAGGTGTACTCACTTTGGAGTCTTGAGTCTTAATGTAGTCTTGATACCTTGATTATAATTCCGAGCACAAAAATTGTTTTAGTTCTATCGAGATACCATTCAGATATCTGTTCAGATATCTGTCAGATTTCAGATCAAATTGATATCTGTTAAATTCAAATCAAATCAGATCAGATCGATCGTGGCGTCAAATTTTTTTATGAACTAGAATTGTAGAGGAAGTGACTGTGAACATTTGTGTATGCATAAGTGAGTACTGCCGCTACAAGCTATGGCAGATGCGCGAAGTGCCGTGGCGCCACATTTTTTTAATGAAATAATGTTGTAGACGAAGTGCTTGCGAACATTTCTGTATATATAATTGGAGATCGTCACCGCCAGCTTTGGCAGCCGCGTGAGGTGCCGTGGTGCCAAATTTCGTGCCTACTTCCAAAACCACTGATATCATAACCAAAACTCTACGCTACGAAGCAGATCTGAATGACTAGATGGATGGGGTAACAGACCACTAGAAGATGAACTCATCGTCTCTAACGTCGATCAGAAGCATCTGCCAAATGGGTGCCAGAGTTCTCACCAAGGAAGTATCGCAAGTGTTTTGCAGACGGAGACTCTCGCAGCTATGAAAGGGTTTAATCGAACGGCAGACGAAAAAGGAGTCACGTGGTAATTGCTATTATATTGCCTGTTACTAACACTGAACTAGTTACGGTGTTCAAGGAAACACTAAACGAAATTCGCTTGATAATTAGCAGACGAGCGAGCGAACGTCTGTCAAGTACGATCCAGAACCCGGAATCTACCAAATAGCACTCAGTGAATATATTCGTTCCGAGATCACAATGCATTGGAGCACCTATCGAGAAGGTTCTTCACATTGTCTGATGGAAAGTTGTGGTGGAATGAATGGGCGACATGAATTATCCCCCAGGGAATGATACCCCGGATCAAAAAAATGGGAATTACCACCAGGGCAATTTTCACCCAGGAATTATCATCCAGCAAGTTTAAAGTGGTATGATAATTCCTGGGTTATAGTTCCCACTTCTCTGGGCGATAGTTCCCTGGGTGATAATTCCTAATTTTTTCGGTCTGGGGGATAATTCCCTGAGGGAAAATTCCCGCCACCAGTACAACTTACTGTGACTTCGCTAAGGCTAACAAATCTGCGATTTTCTGTACTCTAACAAAAAGAAGAGCCGAGATTGGAACCTGCTGTGCCAGACAAGACAGTGTTCCCTAGAAGCTCCTCCAATGATTGAAATTTGGGAAAAAACTTCGAGTTGGAAGGAGTTATTTTGTCCTTTGGTAACTTTGATGCCCAGGAGAACAGTTCCTGACATCCGCATAGCATACATTTGGGGATATGATGACGCCCGGCTGCACGCTGAAAGAGAGACTCACCTAACGGCTAAGAATGCCTGAACGCACAATTCACAGAACCATTTGAAAGCTGGTGCTTCCATTTTCCCACCCATTATCATAACCATTTCATCCGTGAGCTTAATGTCTGGTTCAAATCCAATGTTACCTCCCGGCGACGATTCAAACATAAAGCCGAAATCTGAAACCATTTATAGTTTCACTAACTTCTTTTTCTCATCTTTCGAAAACTTTAATTTACCGATGTGTATGATATGTCCGTCCGTGTCGATCATAATATTTCCGTTATGGCGATCCTTGATTTGAAGTAAGTAACCAATCACCGAATAAGCAGCCATCGACTTGATAAAATTGCTTCGGGCAGCTTGAAATTCTTTTGATGTTTCATCTCCATATTGATGCAAGAAATATTCGTACAATCCGGAATCGGTTTGTCGTCCTAATTGATCACGTGACTTTGCATTTGGTACGCACTCAATGACGCCACACTTTAAATTCAAATTTTGTTTTAATAAAGAACACTTCGGATAAAACAAATGCGAAAATATTACCCCAGGTGCCGTAGCTACAACTCGGTAGGGAAATAGGAACATTTCAAGTCCAACTTGTTGGAAAATATTTTTGAAAATTGTTATCACTTGCAAAGCTAACATGTCTTGACGCACATCATCACCGACCTTGAATATGGCAGCTTGCCACGATTCGACACCAAGTGAAATATTTGGTTGTTCCACGGCTGATGACTGTGAGAAAAAGAATTGGTTTTTCAAGAGAGAAACTTCGACTTAAAACCTACCGAATTGTTTGATACTTCCATAGCCATTGATTCAAGTTCAGATATTCCACAGCGAAAAACACGAAATCTGGCCAAATACGGTGCCTTAGCAGCACTTTGCATTGGAGTGCCACTATTGTAGTCGATATCCACTACCATGGCTTCAGGATTTGACGGTAAGTAACAGCCCGACTGAACTTTTATTTTACTCAAAGCCTCCAGACAAGCTTTCTTTCTCGGTTGTCCTTTGGCAAATGAACGAATTTCACCAGAAACAGCCGTAATTTTACCGAAGAAATCGAATTCACGTTCATAGAAACGTTTTGCATTGCCAGAGAATGATGAGATTATGTTCTGGCACAACGATTCCAAAATGTCGTACAGGACAGGGTCACGATGTAGTTGATCCTCATCCATGAACATGTTGGTTTGCATATTCCAAATCAATTGATGTGCAACGATTTGAGATCTCTTTGAAATGTGTTTTATGAATTCGGTTACGTAGCCCATCTGCAATTACAAACAATATGATGGTCAAGGTCATCAAGGCCTCAGTTATTTATCAGATAAGCAAACCAATGGATGAATCAGTCAGAAAATCAGTAGGTGAGGTAGTCAGAGTAATAGCTCAATTAGTCAGTAATAAATCATTCAGTCAGTAAACCACTCAGTCAGTAAATCACTCAGTCAGTAAATCGCTCAGTCAGTAAATGAGTCGGTCAGCAAATCAGTCAGACGGTTGGTAAAGCAGCCAGTTAGTAAGTAAATCAGTCAGTCAGTAAATCAGTCATTCAATAAATCAGTCAGTCAGTAAGTCAATCAGTCAGTAAATCAGTCAGTCAGTAAATCAATCAGTCAGTAAAGCAGTCAGCCAGTAAATCATTCAGTCAGTAAATCATTCAGTCAGTAAATCATTCAGTCAGTAAATGAATCCGTCAGTAAATCAGTCGGTCAGTAAGTCAATCAGTCAGTAAATCAATCAGTTAGTAAATCAGTCGGTCAGTAAATCAGTCGGTCAGTAAATCAGTTGGTCAGTAAAGCATCCAGTCAGTAAAGCATCCAGTCAGTAAATCACTCAGTCAGTAAATCATTCTGTCAGTAAAGCAGCCAGTCAGTAAGTAAATCAGTCAGTCAGTAAATCAGTCAGTCAATAAATCAGTCAGTAAGTAAATCAATCAGTCAGTAAATCAGTCAGTCAGTAAATCAATCAGTCAGTAAACCAGTCAGTCAATAAACCAGTCAGCCAGTAAATCATTTAGTCAGTAAATCATTCAGTCAGTAAATCATTCAGTCAGTAAATCAATCAGTCAGTAAATCAGTCGGTCAGTAAATCAGTTGGTCAGTAAAGCATCCAGTCAGTAAAGCATCCAGTCAGTAAATCACTCAGTCAGTAAATCAGTCGGTCAGTAAAGCAGCCAGTCAGTAAGTAAATCAGTCAGTCAGTAAATCAGTCAGTCAATAAATCAGTCAGTCAGTAAATCATTTAGTCAGTAAATCATTCAGTCAGTAAATCATTCAGTCAGTAAATCAATCAGTCAGTAAATCAGTCGATCAGTAAATCAATCAATCAGTAAATCAATCAGTCAGTAAATCAATCAGTCAGTCATTAAATCAGTCAGTAAGTAAATCAGTTAGTCGGTAAATCGGTCAGTCGGTAAATCAGTAAGTAAGTAAATCAGTCAGTCTGTAAATCAGTCGGTCAGTAGGCTAGTCAGTCAGTAAATCAGTCAGTCAGTAAATTAGCCAGTCAGTAAGTACATCAGTCAGTAAGTAAATCAGTCAGTCAGTAAATCAGTCAGTCAATAAATCAGTCAGTCAGTAAATCAGTTAGTCAGTAAATCAGTCAGTCAGTAAATCAGTCAGTAAATCAGTCAGTCAGTAGATCAGTCAGTCGGTAAATCACTCAGTTAGTAAATCACTCAGCAAATCAGTCAGTCGGTAGATAATTCTGTTATTAAGCTCGAAGTCAAGTCAGGTAACCTGAAACCTGACCTGAAATGATCTCAAACCTGATTTGCATACATCTGACCTGACCTGAAGCGACCTGAAAAATGACCTGGTTTTAAAAAGGTAAAACGGTCTATACTCTTCAATGGTGACATCAGGTCAAAGTCAAGTTCAGGCCACGTCTGATTCAAATGACCACGGTTTTCCTATTTGGAGCTTTAGTCTGTTAGTAAATTAGGTAGTCGATACGTCAGTAAATAAGTGCGTCAGTATATGAGTAGACCAGCAAAACAGTAAATCGTAAAGTCAGTAGATCAGTAAATCAGTCAGCTCTAAGATACCGTCTCAACAGACAAGTAAAACAATAAATTAGTAATCCAATAAATTGAGATCTTACCGTGTCATGACGTAATGCCTGCACCAATTGCGGTATGTATGGTAACACAGCCTCAGCAGGATATGAAGATAGAGTTTTAACGGCATATTGGGCCGTTAATGGATGTGTTGGGAATTGACGTGAGAAATAAGACATGGCTTGTATGGGACCAACCGGTGCCCAGGACAGCATGTACACCAATTCTGGCAATTCGTTGAGCAAAGTTTTGGTTGTCACCAAATATTTCAACGCCTCAGGTATGTGAGCCACAGCAATTGGATTAGTTAGCACTAGGCGTGTTACTTCATCCTCGATAGATTCAGCGTTTCGTATGCGTTGTGGAAGATAGATGGCCAACGATGGATTATAAGCCCAAGCCAATCGTGTGTAGTCGCGCCATAAATTTAATTTAATTGGACGAGCCCGCCATTCGTTTACACTTTCTTCTCCAGGTACAGCATAGTCGGGAGATGAATTCGGATTGTACCAAGTGATAAGAAATTCAATTTCAACGGCCTGAAATTAACGATTTAGATGTCGATAACGAATCATTCAATAGCACAACGAACCAGTAGCTCTAAAATTAGACTTCTTTTCTTCATGTAATCTTTGTCGTAGGCATCCTTCTGGAACGGTGATCGCTTCGATCTGCTCGATCTCTTCGATAGAGTGGAAGTGGAATGAGGAATTGTATTGTACCATCCTCCCGTACCAGTGCTGGCCGACCTAGCAACATCACTTCCCGATAGGGATGTGGCGTCAAGAGACAATTTTGTAACGGACAAGTTGTTTGTGCTCGGATGAATATCGTAATCTCCCATCTCCGAGGTGATCAAATGTTTCTTTTCGCTGCGCATTGTTTGCCAGAATTTCAACAAAATCGAAATATCTTCAAACAATTCGTCTCGACTTTGATTGGGACACATTTGAGCGCCGCAGAAATAATCCAACGCATGGCTGTAGATGCGTTCGCGTAAGATATTTCTCGACAATGACTTTGGTATTGTATTCCCTTGCAGCAATGACAGACCACATTGTAATAGTTTGAAGCGGCAACCAACCGTTGAAACGCTTCTGTTTTGTTTGCTATCCTTAACAATCGGCAAACAACGATGTAGTAGCAGACAAAACATTTCCACTTTGTCACGATTACAATATTTGGCTGTGTCAACCATTTCAGCAATCAAGTGAAGCCATATTGTGTGTGGAGCAACGACTATAGGTTGTGGAACCAGATTGGCTCCTTCGTGCGCCGCTAATGGACTCGTTAGATCAGCTTCCTCGGTAAATAATCCAATTTTCTTCTCAAATGTCGTTTGCCAAGCGTTGACCATCTCTTGAATAAAACATAATTCCAAATCTTGTCTTGCTGTTAAAACCCATTGCCAACATTCGACTGCTGTCTCCACAGCCGACACTGTGAATAATTCCACTTGAGACGAAGCTGTAAGAGGAAGCAATCGCAATAAATTAATCGTTTGGATCAATTGTGTGTGCCATGAACATACAAACTGCATGAAGTAACTTCCGATTTGTTCCATGACAAAGTATCAAGTAAGCTGTAGCACGCCAGAGTGCGCCCCGATGCTTTGCGTCGCTTCTTTCCCTACATGCATCCCACACTTCTTTGACCAAACGATCTGGCAACCCTTTCTTGTCCACTTCACTCAACACCGACAACAGTCCAGATATTTCACCCGCATACTTGCTGCGTTGACAGAGCACTGAAACGAACCTTGGCGTATCGCTGGTAACACAATGCGGTCGTTTGTTGGTAAGTGGAACGATGCTGCTGTGCATCGTAGGTATAGAAGTGTGAAGTACTGCATCGAAGGCTAGGGCCATTCCACTGTGGTGTGAGTGAGTGGGTGTTGGTATTTGATTTGCGTATTCTTGAAGATGACTACGCGTTGAATTTGGTGCCCATTTCATGGCTTCGGTTACAATACTCTGACAACGATCGGCGAAATCTTTGAGTTGACTCTAAGAGTTGCGGTTTTCGATTTGAATGTTTTTTATTCAGAATTTTTCATTCAAGAAAAACTTACCTCCCTAGCCGGTAAACTATCCATAAGTTGCAGTGTGTAAGGAGTAGACGTCACACGTAATGTGGGAGTCTCTTCATGAGGATCTAATTTTAGCGAAAAGGACAACAACTGCAGTACGTCCAACATGCACCAAAGGACACGTCTATTCCACAGTAAATGAGGAAATTTGTCGACCAACTGGTACAGATATTGATCAGCAACCACTTGCATTTGCTTGTGAATATGGTTGAAGTAGACGAGGAGTAACATTGCTTGAGACTCGAGTACTTTCTCACGCACCAAATCGTGTGACAACAAAACATTACGAAACTTGTCGAAGACTTGGTCGCCAATGCATTTGATGCATTGCCACATTCCTGACTTATCTTTTTGCAACGGAATGTCACACAGATAACTTAGAATCGGTTCCAGACTCGGCTCTTCGGCATTTTCAACACGCAATGTTTCCAACCAGTAAACGCTCAATAAGTACGTGGACTGAGCGAATGTGAACTTATGAATGCATGCAACTACCTCGGCTGGTGGATGGTCCAGTAAAACTAAAATTTGGCTTCGTAGTTCGATTAAACTAACGCTATCCGATTTGATGGCTGAAGTGTAATGCAATTCTCTCATTTCCGAACGATGTGCCGTTTGGGATATTAAAAGTGGCGATTTTGCAGCGATTTGCTGCACACCTTGATACCATTCGGATGGCCACAGTCTCGAATTGGTAAATCCCATTACAATGGAATACAACCAGAAATCTTTGAACAATTTGTGTAAGCGCATTTTGGGATTTTTTATCGGTGGTAAACGTCGCACTAGTATCTGAAACACAACTCTTTTTTACACCTGGCGACCATAAACAACTTTAGCTTACCGCAATGACAGGAATTAGCATCCCAAGATTTCCAGCACTTGAACTGGCCTTTTGGGTTCCTGAGGTGTTGTCATAGGAGCGTTCTCCTTCCAAACCGATCTGTACGAATAACTCTAACAATTTTCCGAGCAAATCAAACATTTCCGCTTCGCCTCGTATATTCGCTGCAATATTTCCCAAGGCATTCACAACAGCATCCGATACGTGGTGATACTGCTTACTGAAGTGAAAATATTTATTATTTAACGATCTGTTACACTAAATCTCCGCGGACGTGACAAAATTTCTCTAGAACAAATATCCCTTCTTTTGGAAAAGAATATTATCCTCCGCATGGTTCCCACGTGTCAGGAATTGATCGGAAAATTCAGGATGTTTGGCAAGGACATAACGCCTGGAGGTCAAGTTTAATACTTGGGTGTCATACTAGACACCCGAGTTAAAGTTCTGATCTCATGAGGCTATGAAAAACTTACTCTCAAAGGTCTCATTTCAGTATCATGACTTTTTTTAGGCGAATTTGTTCTCCAAATTTTTTTTTTTTGATCGTGGTCATTGGTCTCATAGAAATATTTTTCCGAAATGAGTGCCCTCATTGGTCTCACAAAAACATTTTCCCGAAATGAGTGTCCTCATTGGTCGCATAAAAATCTTTTCCCGAAATGAGTGTCCTCATTGGCCTCGTAAAAATATTTTCCCGAAATGAGTGGCCTCATATTTCTCATAAAAATCTTTTCCCGAAATAAGTGCCCTCATTGGTCTCATAAAAATCTTTTCCCGAAATGAGTGCCCTCATTGGTCTCATAAAAACCTTTTCCCGAAATCAGTGCCCTCGTTGGTCTCATAAAATCTTTTTCCGAAATGGGTGCCCTCATTGGTCTCATAAAAATCTTTTCCCGAAATGAGTGCCCTCATTGGTCTCATAAAATATTTTCCCGATATGAGTGCGCTCATTGGTTTCATAAAAATATTTTCCCGAAATGAGTGCCCTCATTGGTCTCCTAAAAATTATTTCCCGAAATGAGTGCCCTCATAGGTCTCATAAAAATCTTTTCCCCAAATGAGTGCCCTCATTGGTCTCATAAAATATTTTCCCGAAATGAGTGCGCTCATTGGTCTCATAAAAATATTTTCCCGAAATGAGTGCGCTCATTGGTCTCATAAAAATATTTTCCCGAAATGAGTGCCCTCATTGGTCTCCTAAAAATCTTTTCCCGAAATGAGTGCCCTCATTGGTCTCATAAAAATCTTTTCCCCAAATGAGTGCCCTCATTGGTCTCATAAAAATCTTTTCCCGAAATGAGTGTCCTCGTTGGTCTCAGAAAAATATTTTCCCGAAATGAGTGCCCTCGTTGGTCTCATAAAAAAATTGAATGAATACCCTCATTGGTCTCATAGAAATATTTTTCCTTGGAATCATATTGCGTTTGGAAATAAAATCCCCGCAGTAAATAATATCCCGAAAGGAAATAAAATCCCCACGGGAGGTATTTTTCTTTAGATTTATCAGCTTGGGGCGATCCGAGGGTTCGGATTTCAGAACACAGATCTAGTAATCCTTTGTTCTCTGTCCCCTTCATCATCATATAAATCAAATAAACCGTCTAGTCTCAGCCAGGAACTTGTCCAACACGACAGGTCCCAGTTTGAGAACCTCGGACGGTGAGATGGTATAATCACCCAAATACCTGCGCCTCAGTTGAAAGAATTTGGGGCAATCACAAATAATATGTAGTCCCGTTTCCTCTCCTAATCCACAGGTGCAATCCGACGTATCCGAGAGCCCCATCTTCCTAAGGTGACTATTTAGGCCGCAGTGTCCAGTAATCGCCCCAACTATCCTGCTGATGCGATTCCTCTGCATGCCGATTAGTACCTTGGACCATTTTTCATTGGGTTTCGAGAAGAAGTGTTTCGTGTGTACAACCCCCTCATAGGCCCTCCAGCGCTCTGCGTGCTGATCTTTCCTCCAGTTCCTAAGTACTCTTACACAGAGTGCCTGAGGTATTGGAATTTGCGGATCAGGTCCGTACACTGGAGCCGAAGAGCCCACTCTGGCCAACTCATCAGCCATCTCATTACCGTGAATTCCAGAGTGGCCTGGTACCCAAACAAGAGTAATCCGGTTACTTCGGCCCATATAGTTTAGGTAATCTTTACACTCCTTCACTATCTTGGATGTCACCATCGGTGATGCCAGCGCGTTAAGCATGGACTCACTGTCCGAGCAGACGTAAATCGCCCGCCCATGAGTGTCTTTCGGCAACATTTCTCTGACTCCAAGGAGTGTGGCAAAGGTTTCAGTCTGAAAGACACTAGCATGAGTGCCGAGGCTTTGCCAAGTGCCGGACTCAGTCTCTGGGTTGAACACCCCAACTCCCGAGCTTTCAGCTGACTTGGATCCATCCGTGTATCTAATCAATTTACTTTCGGGTAGATGGACCGGCCAACTGCCAGACCCCACGGGAGGTAATATCACAAAATCCTTGAGGGTAATATTTGTTCCTTGAATAATTTTCATTAAACTGAAAATAGTCGCTTGATATTTTCTTTTGCTGACGTCTGAAGCATCATGAAAGCGGCGAGGGGCAAAATCCCCCAGTGGATTATCGTCCAAGACGATGATATTGTCCACTGATACAATAATGTCGTCTAGTGATACAACATTATCGTCTCATGGACAATAATCAACTGGGGGATTTTGCACATTCCCATAAAAGCAGGTACATTTAGAGTGGTCCGCTCAGCTTCACTTTACACATTTAGATCAGAAATACCTACCGATGGTCTGGATTTGTAGTATATGACAATGAAGCCGATTGAACCGTTACACGCGTAAACATTTTCATGATTTCCTCGAATACTTGTGGTTCACACCGTGAAATTATCATACAGCCGAGCTGGTCAACGATTAACACATTTTGTTCTGATGGCACCTTGCAGAAGCGTTGAATGAAGAATTGAAGAATATTTTGTGTGGTCTTTGGTGTGTCCTTTAAACCAACAGCAACGTGTCCCAACATGACAATGATGTTCAAAGAGACAAGACTCGATTCACTACGAATTATTGTTTGTTCGAACGTTAAGCGTAAAACTTGGAAAATATTGAAAACATTTTTTACTTCAATTGTTGCTCTGCGATAAAGAGTCGATTGGAGACATTTGCTACCAATGCGGGTACACAATAGGGATCGAGCAAATGTGCTGCTCTCAATGCAATACTAAGATTTTCAATAGCTGCATCACGCAACGCTTCGAACGCGGCTTGAACTGATTTCGTTATTCCAAGTGGTTTCACCGGTAGGTCAACGGAACGTAAATCATTCCCTTGTACTGAAACGAACAAAAAAGTGTTTAGTGAACGTCGCAGAAAATTCCCATCGAGTTACCTAAAATTTTCAGTGGTGGCGATTCTTTGTCCTTCTGCTGTTGTGTTACCGCTTGAGAATGTAATTTCGCTAAAATTGGACTAGGATCTACTAAAAAGTCTCTCAGGTATGAAATTGACGTTCCGGCAATATTTGGGAATTTTTGTGCCAATTTTCCAAGTCCCTGCAATGTGTGTGACTTTTATGACAAAGAATGGCTTAACTGAATTTTCTCACCTCAAGGCACACCATCAGCAAGGGCATGTGATCCATAATGATTTTATGTCCCAAGGCTAAATTCAATTTTTGATACAATCGACCGCACAGTTTATCAGCCTCTGGAAATTGCAAATTCAGTTTAACAATCATTTATGCAAGAAACGCAATTCGACATGTTGAGCGTTCCGAAATATTTTATCATGCAAATTGGACGGGCCATTCAAAACAAAAGTTATTTAATAGGAAAAAGTGTCATTGGTTCAGAAGTTGTTGGACTGTGCGTGGCTCTAGAATGAGCGAGTTCACTTGTCTCTTTTTGCGAAATAAAAATCTAGTTGAAAATTTGGTTCTCTTTTGTGTTTTTTAGATTGTGGAACTCGTTACAGATTCTGTAACAGTTATTCCGCATCCTTCAGTTATTAGAACATCGGGGATCTTACAATGTACAGGGTTACTTTGCGTGTTACGATCGCAATAAGCCTTCAAAGCCAAAAAACTGATCATCTTCATCACCAGAATGGAGAACTATCGTCCTCCATGCCCTTCTATCGCACACCAAAGAGATGGTTTGTTCGCCCAAAGAAAGTCTCCCAACTTCTAAATCTGACTTAATTGAATCTACAAACCTTCTCCTTGGTCTACCTCTTGGTCTGACACCCAGAACCTGTGCATCCAAGATCCTTTTCGGTAGCCTGCTATCACCCATCCTTTGAACGTGCCCGAACCAACGCAGATGACTGGCCCTTGTCGTCTCTTCCACTGACGAAATCCCTAAATTTTCCCTAATGTCGCCGTTCCTAAAATGATTATCCCACTGCTCCCTCCGATCAACTTTTGCTATGTTTCTAAGAACCCTCGTATCAGAAACCTCCAGGTCATGCACGAGATATCCGTAGTCAACCAAACTCTCACTACCATAGAGAATCGTCGACCGGAATATTGACCTGTGAATACCTTACCTAACTTTGTTTCGCTACTTAATTCCTTTTTGGTTGAACACGTGCGACCTCAACTGACTGGCCACCGCGTTTCCTATTTTCCTCAACTCCTTTCCCTAACTAACTTGCCATCTCCTGAAAAAATAGTTCCTAAGTACTTGAATTCAGAAACCTGCTCCAGCTCCTCCCCACTTAAATTGCAAGCTATCTCCTTCTGAGATTTGCCGACATGCATAACCGTAGTTTTCCCTACACTTATCTTCATCCCATACACCTCGCATGCAGCATTCAGGAGTCAATCCCACCCTGTAAATCCATGGTATTATCTGGATACAGAATCAAGTCATCGGCATAGGCCAGGATTACCTCATTCACCTCGACATTTCCCTGCAAGTTTGACCGCAAGATGATTTTGCCCATGATAATTATGAACAGAAGCGGGGTAAGACAACAACCCTGACGAACGCCCTCATTACCTCTCCTAGGCCTGAAACCACCCTGAATCTCATTCAGCACACCTTCCACTATGTTCCTAACCCGGTCAACAAATACACCTTACTTACCACGCTCAAGAACGATATCCCCCTGAAGTTACTGCAAACCTTACGTATACCCTTCTTATAAATCGGAGCAATAACACCAAACTCCAGTCAGTAGTTACTGTAGAAGACCTCATGGCCAAATTGAAAATCCTTCAAAGCCATCTTATCCCACCTGAGCCGCTATGCTTAATAAATTCCGACCTAATTTCATCCACCCCTGCGGATTTTCCTGCCCTTAATCTGCCGCCCTTTCTGGACACCTCATTCAGTGTAATTTCTTTCTCCACCCCCGAACAAGGACCTACCTCGCTGTCATTTTCCCCTACCTGATTGACAGGTAAATAAGATCCTACAAATCGACACCGAAAGTGTTTTTCGACTACGCTTAATGTGGCTACACATAGTAAAGCTAAAGTGACAGATGAGAAATCTTTAAAATATGGCAACACCAAGTGTCATGCATAACTTTCGATATATGAATGAAATTCGGGGTTGCCTAATTCGAAAAATTTCGCATCAGTCACTTTCGCTTTGCTACGTAAATCTACAGTTGAGCTAAGTACACACATCGACCGTAACCGAAATCCCCATAGATTTTTACGGTAGACCGTAATGGTCTCGTGGCAAAATTTCGTTTCGGTTGATATGTGTACTGCTCGCCGAAACTTACGTTTCAGTTCCACAACGACCGTAAAACCGTGCCAAAAACAGCCAAAATCGTACGGCCGACTTAAATTATTAATATTTGTATTGTTTTCATGTGTTACATCAATGCAATTGTTGTATTGCATATTTTCAATAGCAAAGTTTGTGTTTTGTATTTGTTGGAGTCGTAAAATAGGAAAAAAAATTTTGAATAATTTCGGTGAGGTAAGAACGGTCAAAGTGTGTACTGGTTGCCGAAATAACGCGAATGGAATTCTGCGTTTTGGATCATAATTCTGTTCGGTTGACCGTAACGTGGCCGACCGAAATTTTGTATTACGGCAGATGTGTGTACTTAGCTTTACACTCTACAATTCTTTTGAATTTTTGAAAAATTTGAAAGTTTTCGAAAAAATTTTGAGTTTTCGAAATTGTTTCGAGTTTTCATAAAAAAAAACATTTTAGAGCAAAAATGTAAACTCTTAAATTTGCGACGTTTTTTCAGAATAGAATCCTGCGAAAATAAAAAATTATAGCTGTACTGTGGTACAAAAGTACAAATTTGCTCTGAAATAACATCGCATTCGAACCTGGAATGCGATGATTTTCCAGAGAAACTTTCGACCTTCATACTTAAACTTTCTGAATTCTGATTCATCTATTATTCGTGTAAGAGTCATCCTCTCAGAGTACATGAGCTATAATTTTGAATAATTTGTTATTTACGCAGGATTTTGTTTTGAAAAAACATCGCAAATTAGACAGTTCATATTTTTTCAATGTGCTCTTAAGAGCGTGTCAGATATTTTGACAGTTCTATATTTTGCGATGTTTTTTCATTGCATATATCTAAGGCAGTGATCATCAATTTTAAATTCCGAAACATCT
The DNA here is from genome assembly GCA_029228625.1 of Pseudolycoriella hygida. Taxonomy (NCBI): domain Eukaryota; kingdom Metazoa; phylum Arthropoda; class Insecta; order Diptera; family Sciaridae; genus Pseudolycoriella; species Pseudolycoriella hygida. The sequence continues at coordinate 28,812 of WJQU01002970.1, forward strand.
ACTGTTTGCATAACACATCCCTTTATATGCGATGTTTTTTCAGATCAAATTTTGACACTTAGACTCAATAATTATTTATTCTGATTTAGAGAATCTATAAAGGGATGTGTTATGCAAACAGTAGATGTTTCGTAATTTAAAATTGATGATCACTGCCTTAGAAATATGCAGTGAAAAAACATCGCAAAATATAGAACTGTCAAAATATCTGACACGCTCTTAAGAGCACGTCGCAAAAATGTGACCATGTGCACATCGCATTTTAAATTCATTGCGATGTTATTTCAAAGCAAATTTGTACTTTTTCAATTTGGATTCATCTTCTCACAGTATATGAGTTATAATTTTGAATAATTTCTTATTTACGCAGGATTCTGTTTAAAAAAACATCGTTAATGTGAACTTTAGAATCTGAGATGTTTTTTTAGAAGCGTAAATAACAAACTCAAACTTTTTGATTCATCTGTTATTCGAGTAACTGTTACCCTCTCACAGTACATGAGCTATAATTTTGAATAATTTGTCATTTACGTATGATTCTGTTTTGAGAAAAACATCGCAAATTTGACAGTTCTCTTTTTTGCGACATATTCTTAGTCACAAACAATATTTTCGAAATTATTTTGAATTTCCGATAAAAGTTTGACTTTTCGAACAAGAATTTTACAAATTTGCGAAAAAAATGTTAATCGAAAATTGTATTTTCAAAAAAAAGTGACTTCTGCGAAAAAAACGTACATTTTTTACTTGAGTACTTCGTGCGTATCTCAACAGTTAGTAACAACATTCCAGGTCCAAGGATCGCAATTCTTTTTCATTCAACGAATTCATAAAACAGGAAATAAATTAGGAACAAAAAATAAATTAAAAATAATAGAAAAAGAAATGAAAATCGGACATGCGTTGTTGGGCGTCACCTAATTTCATTAAATTAATTAAATCGAGCTGTAGGGATGAAGAATATAACATTTCTTCGTCGACTGTAATCAAAGTAAAATGCTGTAAACATCTAAACAAAATAATATCTTCCGATTCTTTGAAAATTTACCTGTTTCATCGCCTATCGCCCATACTAACAGATCAACACAAGCTGAATTTGCCATTACGTTAATTTTGTATTTATTGACAGCAGTGGATGATTCGGAGCGTCTTTCCTTTTCATGATCATGTTGCTTGTCCTGCAGTTCGGTTTGTCCGATCAGAAACAAACGTTTTACAAACTCCTGAACATCTTTCGTGAACGGTGCTGGCAGATCACGTTGATTCTGCAGCAGTTCTCGCAACAACGTCACCAAAACCAAATTCAACGTTTCCGAGAAACTTTTGTATCCAAATGATTTGATTTGATGTAACAGAAAAATGTCGCCCGCTTGTTCGTCCAAATGATCAAGAATTTCTTTTGTTAAGAGTTTTTTGGCTATGGCGAAAATTGTCTGCAAATGTTGCATGGGAAATTGTATTTCTGAATGCTTTTGTGGTGTTCCATAAAATCTCATGTTCGGGAACTGATTGAAACTGGAACCGTATTTGGCAAAGAAATAAGTGGTCGCATCGTAGGGCACCGAATAAAATGTGTTCAGCGACGCTCGCTTCTTATTGTCCTTTGAGTCGTCAATGTTTAAACCACCGGACAAGGATCGCGGTAGGATGGGACGAAACTGATTTAAACTGGAATGGCGTTCGTATGTGATGGGTTGATTTGGCTGTTGTTGTTCCAATGGTTGAACGACGGGCATTTCTTGTCGTGGAAACAACCGACAAAGTAGTGGCGGATTTGTCTGAGCATATCGTCCCATTGATCTACTCAAGCCGAACAAAATCGGAACCGTTGCTTTGCACAAAATCATTGGTGGAAGGGCGTTACTTTCCCGACTTGTTTTTATCATATTTGTGAGAACGTTTAACGTATCCACTTGGTTCAGCATCACTTCATCGCGAATGTCCGGACAATTCACGGCAATGTCCGACAAAAGAGTGTTTAAACAAAAGCTAAATCTTTCGGTGGCTGGAACTTCTAAGAAGGAAACATTTGACAATGGGTTCACTCAATCAGTTAATCAACAATTTACTGTCGGTGTTGGATGGTTGGGCATCGTCAACCCATACTGCTTTCGGCAAGGATTTTGCTAATCGCAGTAAGTATGGAATTATTTGCTGTTCATGTTGGCATCCGCTTTCCAGAAAATACAACCCCAACGCAATGACAGCGTCTTGAGCACGGCTGTCTAAGCAAAATACTCCAGCAGCATTTTCTTGTGGACAGTATCGATAAAGTGTCTGTACCTGCACAAAACCCCACCCAATGTTTTGCATTAATTCAGTGGAATTTCATCAAAATATGAATATTTATTGCAACTTTGTTACTTGCACGTACTTTTTCCCATGGTGTTGGTCTAATTCGAGCGAGGACACGGGCTAAACTTTGAACTGTTTTTTGGAAAGAAAATTTATTGTTGGCTGTCATTTTTCTTTCTGTCACCTCTCAAATGCTCTCTCCATCGGTTCACTCCGGTTCTCTCACGTGCGCGTCCACTTTTCACCAACAAGGAGCTTTTTTGTTTTAAAATCGTTTTGATGCGCTCGACGATGCACATAAACTATGAGCGGCAGTGATGGAGACATCATTGCCAAAATGTTTACAACTTGACATGATAAAGCCAAAACATTTTATTCCCTCGACGTATGTCAGGGTCTTTCGGCAGAATTGAGGTCGAATTTTGTCGGGATGTCCGAATGTCATGGTGTCTAGAATTCCGTCCAGATCAGTCTCTACTCTCTATTTGTATGCAACTCGAGCAGATCTGTCCTGATTTTCATAAATTTTATTTTGTTTGAAAGATCTGGGCGTGGCCGACAATTAATGGAAGAAACTTTATTGAATTTGAGTCCTTGGACTTGGCTAGGGCACTAAAAACTAGTTTCTGCTAGGGCCCTGCGTGTTTTTTGTACCTAACTCGAGTAAATCTTTTCCGATTTTCATAATTTTTTGTTGTTTGAAAGGTCTGGTTTTGGCCGACAATTTATGGAAGACTTGCCCTTCGACTTTGCTAGGGCACTAAAAATGAGTTTCTGCTATGGCTCTACATGTTTTTTGTATACATAACTTGAGTAAAACTCTTCCGATTTTCAAAACAAAATTTTTGATCGAAAGGTTTAGGAATGTCTCAAATGGAAGAAAATTATTTGATTAGAAGCCCTGGACTCAGCCAGGACCCTGAAACTGCGTTTCTACTAGGGCCCACCGTGTTTTTTTTTACATAGATGGGGCAAATCGGGCACATCTTAACCAATTTTGTTGATTCTTTTTCTATTGGGTAACCGAGCACCAAATTATATTCAAAGACAAATTTGGACCCGATGCCTATGCTTCAGTTCAGCCCGGGCCTCAGGTCGGCCCCAACCAAAAAATTTTTTTTTTGCTATGTTGCAGAGCAAATTGATGGAAAAATTTTTGTTTATGGAAGTATGTGTCCGATGCTTCTACTTAGTGTCCTAGGTCGGTCCTAGATAAATTTTTTTTTTCTGTGTTGAAGAGAAAACTAAGGAAAACATTTTTGTCTATGGAAGGCATTTCCTTATGGCCCTAGGCAATGTCAAAATTTCCATAAAAAAGGTGGACAGTGCCTACAACAAACTTAGTTTTATCGGCAGGGAATTGCTGACATAGAAGTTTGACATTGCCATGAGTTCAAACGGTTCAAATTTGATATGTCGGTAAAATGTGGGCTATTTTTTTGGGATGGAGTTCGGCCGTTTGAAAGGTCTGGGCACGCCTGAGAGTTAACGGAAAAAACTTTTTTGATTTTGGGCGAAATCACTTTAAAAGTTCCGAAGTGGCGGTCGAAAAAGTGGTTAAAAACGTGGTTTTTTGAATGCCGGTGAAAATTTTTGACTTATATCTCTCCGAAATCAGCACTGAAATCGCTCTTCAACGTTAGTGTGGGCTCAACTCACGCTACACGACACTACACGAGGAGATAACGTTTTCTGTGCATTTTTGTATAGAGAAAAAGGAGCCCAGCATTTTTCTCTATGAAAGTATGTGTCGCAGGCGTCCGAGACTTCTTCTTAAGGTCAGTCTCAGTCGGAGCTCTCACATGCTTGTTGAGAAATGTCAAAACTTGTAGTCAGAGTGAAGTTGGTTGCAGTTTTAGTTTTCAGTCATAAAATTCTTTTACGTTTAGGGCCGTCAAAGTTGACCTATTTTTGTTCTAACCGTAACGCTTGCCTCATCCTCCCCTTGCGTTACGTAATTTACGAACAGTTCCTTCCTGCAACCAACTTCACAGCAAACGAAAACGATTTTATGGATGAAAATTGAAATTACAACCATCATTATGAGCGCAAGTTTTTATTGCCTTTTTCTGGCCTCTAACATAAATGACCGTTTTGACATTTCTCAACAAGCTAGTGATAGCTCTGTTGCCCCAGCCCAAGCAATTTATTTTGCTACGTTGTGGAGTAAATTATGGGCAACTTTTTTGTTAATTGAAGTATGTTTCCGAGGCATCTCTCCCAAAAGTTTTTTTATATTTTTTAAACTTGTCGAAACCCCGGCCCCTAGGGGCTACGCAATCTTTATATTTTTGGCTTGTTGTCTATTCATTTTAAATAATGATGCGTAATGCTGAAGGTCGTTATATCACTTCGTTGATATTACCGCTAATAATACTAAAATCGAAGTGGGCGCGAAATTCTCCCGTATTGCACTTCCCCCGTATTCCAATTCACCCGTATTCCAGTTCACCGTATGCAACGTTCCCCGTATTCAACTTCCCTTGTAGTTATCGTTCACCGTATTCCAAGTTCTTCGTATTCCAAGTTCCCCGTATTCAACGTTCCCCGTATTCCACTTACCCCGTATTCAACTTTCCCCATATTATAAGATACCCGTATACCACTTCCCCCGCATTCAGCGTTCACCGTATTCAACGTTCCCCTAATTGCACGTTCCCCGTATTCCACTTCCCCCGTATTCCACTTACCCCGTATTCAACGTTCCCCATATTCCAAGTTCCCCGTATTCAACGTTCCCCGTATTCCACTTACCCCGTATTCAACTTTCCCCATATTATAAGTTCCCCGTATACCACTTCCCCCGCATTCAGCGTTCACCGTATTCAACGTTCCCCTAATTGCACGTTCCCCGTATTCCACTTCCCCCTGGGAAGGTTTGGGTTAAAAAGTGCTCCCGTTCTGGACAAAATCGCTGACACTCAAAAATTATCTCCACTTTGCACACCAGCAAAAGTTCCCTAACAACAAAGTGAGGAAACCCCGAAATTTGAACAGTTTTCGCTGCCTAGCTCCTCCGCATGAAGTCGGATCAAAAAGTTTTATTCTACAAAGTTGTAGGTCATAAAAAACTATAAGACTTTTCTTCGCCGACCAAATCTCTAACACAACATCTTGACTGACTTTTGGCCGATTTTCAATTTTGACCCGTTTTTTACCCATCACTCCCATAATTTCAGAACAATACCCCTACCCGGAACATGTTTTCTCGACGTTTTGCACCATTCCCGGCAACATATCAAAAAGTTTTTTTTACTCCTCAGTTTAAACGCAAAAATAACGGGATTGTGACCGACAGACAAATAAATAGACAAATAAGCAGACAAACTTTTGACTTTTATAATTAATAATTTTTTGAAAATTGTTTGATTTTATGAAAATTCTTTTTGAATTTTTTTTTCGAATTTTTTTTTTTCACAGTTGCTTCGAACGGGTTTTTCTATATTGCCCTTTCGGCGATTTCCAACACCATGTAATGCCGACGTAATTTCATTAGACAATATTGATCACAACAAAAACCCTTAAAAGGGAAACGTGACGCAAGTCCTCGTCCCTTCTTCCAAAACAACTGATACACTCACGGAAATATATTTTTGCATTATAATAGAATTTTGTACTTCTGAAATATTTCAAAAGAATTTTTTGCGTTTCGAAGCTGTAAGCGTCACCCAAATTGATAACAGTTGTTTTGGAAGAAAAGAGGAAACAAATTTTGGAGACAACAACATATCAAAAGTTTTTTTTAAGCCGAAGCCACCGTCAAACCGAAGCGCGGCGGCTACTGCTTTCATGGGAGAAAATTATCATCTCAACTTCCTCTACAATATATCAAAAGTTTTTTTTTTTGAGTCCCTATTTTCCGCCATTTTGGCGGTCACCCTGATACACTACACAGTGTGTAGTACACACCCAACCCAACAATTTTCCCTTTCACACCAAACCTCTATCTCGAACACTCAACCTTGTCTCATACAAAATGTGCTACCATATACATTACACACACAAACACATACATATGGGCTTTATATGGCGCCTTCTAAGAGAGTTTTTGTTCCTGTGTGGACTTGCGTCACGGGCGCATCGCTACCGCGCGCCCATGATTTAGATTTAGTTTGAGTCTTTTTGGAACATCTCTGTTCTCTTTGCCAATCCTATTCTGACACGCATGTTATAATGTTATAATGTTATAATGACTTGTAGAACCCGGACTAAAAAAGTTCATTCTCGCGAAAGAAGACATCACCCGCAGTTCATTCGTTGACTTATTTCTTTTTGTTTATAATCGCTCTCTGTTATCATATCAAAGTTCCGTGACGAAATTTTTTATTAAATCAAACATCAAACATGAAAAATATTTGGTATTTATAGTCATATAAGTGAGATTCCAATGTCAAAGACACAATTCCCTTTGCTGTTGAACAAAGCATAAAAACATTCGTTGATATTTCGACTTCTATAAGGTTTTTCTCCGAGATTCACAATTTTAATTTGAAGTGAATGCCATTCATAAGATGGAAACCTTCGAGATTCCTTTCGTAACTGGATCCCTTACTTTCGGTCATTATCGCACTGGAATCCCAAATCCCAAATCCGTCCAAGAATTGGATATTATTGAACTAAGTAGTAGGATTCGGGAAAAGTCTAATTGGTCCGACAAAATCAACGATCCGATCATTGTTGAGAAATGGAGATACGAATTAGCTGACTGCTATAGTGAAAGCGAGAAGAAATTCGATTTTGTGTTAGCCGAATAAGGTAAAGAGCAAACCGTTGTGTGAATGTCTATTTCCATGCCTATTTCCATTAAAGACGGTTCTATTGAAGTGGCTGCTGTGGATGGCACATGGCAATCAGATGCTTTAATCGACAGAACTCTTCACGATGAATTCGTATCTCGAGTTAGTGTCTTAGAAAACGTTTCCGACAATATGAAAGATTGGCATCCCTGTTCGAACAATCAAGTTTTGCATTTGGTTCATCCATCGTTGTTTTCTTTCGTTGCTGGAAGGACGAAAGTCATTTCCAAACCACAGTTGCGCAATTCGAGACACGTAATTGCTTTAACCTTGTTGCTAGACGACTAGTTGAACTCTTTTTTTGTTCATTGAAGGCTTTGCTGCAGTTTGCTTCAGATAAGGAATTGTTATTACCAGACGAAGCAACAAAATTTGCTCTTCAACCAACGCAAAACCAACCGAATTATAGAAAATCGAAAACATTCCAATGGTTGCCCTCCGAATTTCTCGTCGATGAGTCCGGCGCCGTGCAAATTTCTTATATCAATAATCTTCATCCTGAATATCATGAAGAGCTGTACGAATGCATTGAAAAAATCTTTGCGAAATTCGTTCCCATGTTCAATAAAGTCCTGACAGACTTGACAAAACCAGCGAAGAATCGAATTAAGGTCAGCTATTACAATAATTTTAATTCTGATACTGACACGGTAAGCATGCTAACGGATGATGACTATATGGGTGAATTCGGTTGTTATCTCGGTCGTAATGAATCTCCGAGAATGAGCTATCCAATCATAATTCCTGAATTTGAACCACCTCCATTTCCCAAAAAAGTTGTTAATTTAAATGGTAGAAACTTGCAAGTTATCGTCGAATTGGCCAACATTCATCTAACTCCGGATGAGCCAGAATTTTTAGGTAAATAAAATGTTAAAATATTTAAAGAGATTTGAGCTTCGTTGGTCAAGAAGGGCATGTTCCTTGAGCGAGAAGTTTGGCTTTGTTGATTCAGAAACTTCAGGTGGCTCGTGGCACATTGAAGGAACGGCAAATGAGAGAATCGTTGCATCAGGGATTTATTACTACTCTTCAAGTAACATCACCAAATCTCGCCTTAATTTCCGACAACCGTTTCATGGACTCGATTGGGAGCAGCACGACTTTGCAGACGACAGTTACAAACTACTACACAGCCAATATCTCGGTTCGATTATTACTAAGGAGGGCAGATGCATTGCTTTTCCCAATTCTTTGGAGCATCAGATTGCGCCTTTTAAGGTAAAGAAATGGTTTCATGTACGCAGAAAGAAAGTACTAAATTTCGATTTGTTATGAAAGCTGGAAGATTCAACACGCAACGGTCACAGAAAGATTCTGGCGTTCTTTTTGGTTGATCCGACAGTGAAAATATTGTCCACATCCCAAGTACCTCCGCAGCAACAATCGTGGTTTAAAGATGAAATCCACAAGGAATCAAGCTCATTACCGGTGGAAATTGTACACAAAATTATCGATTTAATGGATTGGCCGATGACTTTAGAAGAAGCCAAGAAGCACAGAGATGATTTGATGAATGAAAGAAGATTATTCGTCGATACATCCAATGAAATTTACTTTGACAGACCTGTCTACCTCTGTGAGCATTAAAGATGGTTAAAATAGAGAATGAAAATAAATATTTTGTTTTGCTATAAATTGCACGAATCTCGATGCGAGAGACTATGGTGGCGATAGCTCGAGATTTCAAACTTACAACTGTGTCCGTAGGTTTCCACAATATTATGAAAAATTCGAGTTTTTTTCATTGAAATCAAAATATTGGGTTTAGGTTCATGAGTGGATTTGAAATATTGTCGAAAAGCGAATCTCTTTCTTCGATAGTCGGTGAAGTTTTCTACACATTTCTTCAAAGGGTAAGTGTTGAGGACTGGAAGTAAAAATTATCTTTTGATAGGAGGGGTGTACAAAGCCGATTACTTTGCAAAATTGCTTGGAATCTCATAGAGATCAAAGTTGACGAAGATACAAAATATCTAATACGAATTGGCACACTAATCCCGGCAATACAAAAAAGTTACCAAAATCTAATACTCAATTTTATTCGTCGCTGGCAATTTTTTTATCTGGTAGGTGGACTCTTTCTGTCTTCAACAACTTTGTTCTATTTCATACAATTCAAAAAAAGATTCAAAAATTCAAAAAATGACAGAAACTCTGTCAGGTGGAAATTAACCTCTCCGTGTTTTCTCTGTACCCATGTCGTTATTTTTGGTATGAGTCTATGGGTCCACCTTCCCTTGTCCGAGGAGTCCCACTCTTGCTGCCACTGTCTCAGTGATTCGGCTCTTAATTTCGTCCTAACTGTTTTGGTAGTTTGACCCTCTATTCTCTTCTTTCTATGACATTCACTGTCTTCTGTCAGCGTTATGCATATGGGCATCGTCCCGGCTATAACACATACCGCTTCTAAGGATATTGTTCGATATGCGCTTGCTACTCTTATGCTTGCCAGCCTCTGGGCTCTATTAAGCCTTCTCCGATTCCTCTTCGTATCTAGCGCCTGTATCCACGCTGGTGCCCCGTAGCGCAATATCGATAGGGTGACACTTGCAAGGAGACTCCTTTTGCTGCTGCGCGGTCCAAAGCCGTTTGGCATTATTCTGGCCAATGCTGCGGTGGCTTTCATTGCCTTTTCGCACGTGTAGTCCACATGGCTATTAAAATTTCTGCGGTCGTCCAGCACAACTCCAAGGTATTTTAATTGGCGAGTTGGTGTGATTTCTTCCCCGTCAATGTTCAAAATGATTCGTTCGGTTTTTCTGCAGTTACTTACTAGCATGATCTCAGTTTTTTGGTGGGCCAGCCTCAGCCCCGCCGTTGTCATCCAGTTTTCGACAGTTTCTAGCGTCTCCATCGTAACCACCTCTACCTCCATCTTCGACGTTCCGGATACCGGCAAGTCGTCGGCAAAAGCAATCGTCTTAGCACATCTTGGCAGTTTCAGCCTCAGCGCTGTGTCATACATAACATTCCACAGCGTTGGTCCTAATATGGATCCCTGTGGTACTTCAGCTGTGATGTCGACTGTCTTTTCCCTTCATTAGTATCGTACGTCAGTACTCGTCGCTCGAAATAGCTTTTCAGTATCCTACAGAGGTAATCGGGGACTCTCATGACATGTAGCGCCTTGGCTATCTCTATCCAGCTTGCGCTATTAAAGGCATTTCTAACGTCTATCGTCGTTATAGCACAGAAGCGGTTACCCCGTATTTTTTGCTTCCGCGCCTTGTCGGTGGTCTCTATGACTTTTTTAATGGCCTCAATCGCCGATCTCCCTTTTCGAAATCCGAATTGTTCGTCCGACAGTCCGTGCTCGCCCTCCGTGTGTTTTCTTAGTCTATTCAGGATCGCGGTTTCCAGCATTTTTCCCAACCCATCCAACAAGCATATAGGTCTATATGATGATGGCTTGTCTGGCGGTTTCCCTGGTTTTGGTATTAAGACCAGCTTCTGTTTCTTCCATATTTGAGGAAAATATCCGTCGTCGAGGCACTTCTGCATTGTCAATCTGAGCATGTTAGGCTTTGCGCATGCTGCTGTCTTCAGAGCTATATTGGGGATTCCATCTGGTCCTGGCGCTTTGTTATTTTTTGGCTTTTGTGCAGCCATCTGGATCTCTTCTACAGTGATCGACCGTTCAAGTCTGTCTTCCGCTTCATCGTCATAAGGAGTTTGCGGCCATGTGATCTGTTCGTGCTGTGGGAAGAGCTCTCTCACTATGACACATTCCTACACCTTGGCGTACATGCCTACACCTTGGTGTACATCCCTACACCTTGGTGTACATCCCTACACCGTACCCCAAGATGCATTTTTTTAAAATGTGAAAATATTTCAAAAGATTTTTTTGCGTTCCGAAGCTGCAAGCGTCAACCGAATTGATATCAGTTGTTTTCGAAGAAAGGACGAGGATTTGCGTCACATTTCCCTTTTAAAAACGGTTTTTGTTGTGATATCAGTTTTTTTGGAAGTAGGAAAATTGATTCTGACGAATTGAATATAGAATTTTTTTCGAGCCACCGTCGCCACCAAACCAATGCTACTACTTCCTTGGGTGAAAATGATCCCCTCAACTTCCTCGATAGCATATCGAAAGTTATTTTTTGAGCCCCCGCCTATTTTTCGCCATTTTGGCGGTCACCCCGATACACTACACACCCAACCCAACAATTTTCTTTTGACACCAACCTCTATCCGGGTTCATACAAAATGTGCTGCCATACATATTACACACACACATACACATGGGCTTTCATTTCAACAAAAGTTGTCGAGCCGTTTTCGAGCAAGAGCCAAAAAAGTCGTTTTTCATATAAGTGCCAATGGAAACCAGTTACTAACTAAGTAACTTTTATTATTAATCGTATGGTTATCATGGGCGCGCGGTAGCGATGCGACCGTGGCGCAAGTCCCCACACGAGTAAAAATTCAGAAAATTTTTTTTCGTAGAACCATGTACACACAGGTAAGTTTCGACTTTTTCCCCTTGCGTCGCACCCCCCCCCCCTCCCCCCCTGAGACCTAGTTTTTCAAATTCTACGTAAAATTTTGATTGAAATCGACATTTTACTACATTTGAAAATTGCAATTTCCGGTACAAAATGTTCCTTCCATAGAAGCCAAAGTAAATGAAAATATCCTACGTTAGTTAGTTCCAGGGCCGTTTGTATGAAAAACCGTGAAAAACCACTTTTTTAGATCGTGCTCGAAAACGGCTCGATAACTTTTCTTGAAATTTTGCAGGGACCTTCGGGTGGACATTCTACGCCATATGAGATTTAAAAAATGGGGTGGTACCGGCCTCGTTTGGGCGCCAGCGCTCATGGAAACTCCCAAACAAATCCCATACGAAAGCATATGTAGAGGAAGTGACTGTGATCATTTTCGTAGATAAAAGTGGTGACCGCCACCGCCAGCTATGGCAGCCGCGCGAGGTGCCGTGCCGCCAAAAAAAATTTATGAATGAGGGTTTGAGGGTTGTAGAGGAAGTGACTCTATTTCCAAAACTACTGATATCACAAAAACCCTTTGTTTCTTCTTCCAAAACGACTGATATCAGGGTGACGCTCACAGCTTTGAAACGCAAAAAAAAATTTTTGGAATGTTTTCATTTTTGAAAAAAAAAATGCGTCACAAATGCCGGAAGTCAAATTTTTGCGTTGTGAAAGCTGAAAAAACAGAAAAACTATAACACCGGGGGGTCCGGCATTTGTGACAAAATTTCTTAATCAAAAATGAAAACATTCCAAAAAAATTTTTTGCGTTTCAAAGCTGTAAGCGTCACCCCAATTGATATCAGTTGTTTTGGAAGAAGAAACAAAGAGACTTGCGTCACGTTTTCCTTTCAAAAAGGGTTTTTGTTGTGATTTACATGACATCTGACATCTATCATATTCCTAATTTTAGTTTACAGTCTTATGCCTAAGATTATTTCATTTTTTTTCTTTGGTCTGTTGATATGTGCATACGATGCTATTGTTGGAAGGTTAACATGTTAACAGGTCCGACCATAGTGATGATGTTATGTATTTTGTGCGATCCAATTGGAATGGCCATCATCATTCGCACTGTGTTTATTGTCCCGCCATATTTTTCGTATGTGTTGTATGTCCAGTACAGCACAATCTATGGAGGATTAGTGGGGATACGCCAACGTTCTTTCCCATCAATTTCTTTTCTCGACTGCCAAGTCTCCGCTGACACGTGCATTCGTACAGCAACTACCCAACTTATGAAGCTTGGGCGAACTTTGGGATGATCCTTTACATTTTTTTATCACAGAAAAATCCTATACATCCCGGATAACGAACTAAGGTTTTTCGATGATCAGTTCCTCTAGAAGAAATGTCACTATTGTCTGAAATTTGAAAAATTTCTTGTTTCTCTAGATTCCACACTCAACATTCATCAAGTTTTTTTTTTATCCAGAAAGACGGTGCACGAGGATCCATCATCTTGACGTGCCGGTTAATTCCTTCGAAGTCTTTATTACATCATTCTATCTCAGTGGGCTTGAATTGTTTGGTAGACTAGCGATAAACCCTAGATATCTAAATAGATAACTAAAGGGGAAGAACTCTATGAGAAACGTGACATTATAATTGTGCTTGGAGGTTTCAATGCGAATGTCTTCTATCTTCCCGTAATTAGTAAATACAGCAAACGCATAAGAAAACGTCATTTGTGTAGTTAGGTCTCACATGTCAATACAATCGGCATATAAGAGACTAGTCGAAACCCCCGCCCCTAGGGGCTACGCAGGCTTTATCATTATCGCTTGTTGTCTATTCAGAGAGCCAAAGCAAATAATTTTCCGTTTTAAATAATGATGCGTAATGTTGAAGGTCGTTATATCACTTCGTTGATATTTCCGCTAATAATACTAAAATCGAAGTGGGCGAGAAAGGCACTATAAATCAAAATACTTTCTTTGCTGCAAAATAACTCCACTTCCCCCTTATTCCACCTCCCCCGTATTCCACCTCCTCCGCATTCCACCTCCCCCGTATTCCACCTCCCCTGTATTCCACCTCCCCCGTATTCCGCCTCCCCCGTATTCCACCTCCCCCGTATTCCACCTCCCCCGTATTCCACCTCCCCCGTATTCCACCTCCCCCGTATTCCACGTTCACCGTATGCAACGTTCCCCATATTCAACTTTCCCCGTATTCCAAGTTCCCCGTATTCCACTTCCCCCGTATTCCACGTTCCCCGTATTCCACTTTTCCCATACATACGAAGATATGTTTGAAAACTGATTTGACTCAAATTTCATTCTAACACAACATCTTGACTGACTTTTGACCCTTTTGTTACCAATAACTCCCTTATTTCAGAACAATGTCCCACCCCGGATCATGTATTCTCGACGTTTTGCACCATCCCCGACAACATATCAAAAAGTATTTTTTTTTCTTCGTCAGTTTAAACGCAAAAATAACAGGATCGTTACAGACAGACTAATAAATAGACAAATAAGTAAATAAATAAATAAAAAATAGATAAACAGACGGACGTTAGTAATGTGTCTAATTTTATTAGTCTGCCTGTAACGATCCTGTTATTTTTGCGTTTAAACTGACGAAGAAAAAAAAATACTTTTTGATATGTTGTCGTGTATGGTGCAAAACGTCAAGAAAACATGTTCCGGGGTGGGATATTGTTCTAAAATAAGGGAGTTATGGATAAAAAACGGGCCAAAATCAGTCAAGATGTTGTTTTAGAGATTTGGTCAGAGAAGCAAAGTCTTACAGTTTTTGATGGCCTACAACTTTGTAGAAGAAAACTTTTTGATCCGACTTCATGCTGAGGAGCTAGGCAACGGAAACTGTTAAAATTTTGTGGTTTCCTCACTTTATTGTTAGGGAACTTTTGCTGTTGGGCAAAGTAGAGATAATTTTTGAGTGCCAATCGATAGTGGAGGCTTAGGGCAACAAAATTGCTGAACAATTTTGGGTAAAAAGGTTTCATACTTCCGAGCTATAGGTCATTGTTTGGCGATTTTGTCCAAAGCTGGAGCACTTACTAACCTATATCTCGGTCGGTAGTTGCCGGAATGAGGCCAGTGAGGTGTCAAATGAAAGGTTTCGACAGTGCGAAGGTAGCGGAACCGAATTTAAGAAAATCGGTTGAGCGATTCGGTGTCCAGGGTCGATCAAAGGATTCAAAAATGGACAAAAATTTGCTCCGCTGCCCGAAAATTACTGAAAAATTAATTTTTGATATGTTGTCGGGGGTGGTCCAAAACGTCGAGAAAACATGTTTCGGGGTGGGATATTGTTCTGAAATAAGGGAGTTATGGGTCAAGAAAGGGTCAAAATTTAAAATCGGCCAAAATATAGTCAAGATGTCGTCTTAGAGATTTGGTCGGGGAGTGTCAGAGTAGAATATGTAGCAAGTGCAACACTGAATACGGGGAACGTTGAATACGGGGTAAGTGGGATACGGTGAACGTTGAATATGGGGAAGTGGAACACGGGGAACGTTGCATACGGTGAACGTGGAATACGGGGGAATTGGAAGACGGGGGAAGTGGTATACGGGGGAAGTGAAGTAATTTTGCGGCAAAGAAAGTGTTTTGATTTATTGTGCCTTTCTCGCCCACTTCGATTTTAGTATTATTACGACCTTCAACATTACGCATCATTATTTAAAACGAAAAATTATTTGCTTTGGCTCTATGAGTAGACAACAACCGAAAATGATAAAGCCTGTGTAGCCCCTAGGGGCGGGGGTTTCGACTAGTTTGAATAATAAAAACCAATTCGTTTTTAAGTCAACTAGTCCCATAAGGTAACAAACTTTTGTAACAAATTTATTAACAGAGCTTTTGTTTTATTGTTCATTCAATACAAAATACGCCTTTGATGTCCCTGAAGTTGTATCAGAGGTGTACCGTTACATCACGAAAAAGGCTCACATTATAAACTTATCATAACGTAACATTGCGTAGCATTTTAGCTCACATTTTTATGTGTTTCATGTGGTGTTAGAGATTTGATATCAGAATAAAACATTTTTTGAAATCATTCCTTTAGTTTTAGTCCTCTAGAGCTGCGATGTCAGAGGAAATAAGTTTTTTCAATTTGTTTACCTAGAGCACTAGGTGAACGAAATACTGTAAAAAATGTGTACACTATGATATAACGGCTCTACGAGATTCCGTACACAACACGAGGAATACATTTACATCGCCAACGTTACGTTATTTTACGTTAAGTTGCGTTACGCCTCTAAGAAGTTTTCCTCTGATCACCTTTGATATCTATTTCTCCAATTGACAAATCAGACACTACGGCTGGTCTGCCTCTTGAGCTGATAACTTTTGATTTTGACGCAAATTAGGAATACAAAATGCAAACCAACGCTAAAAATTTTCTTATAGCTAAGTGAACGCTTTACCGAATGATTGATGATTTCAAAGTTTTGATTTAGGCGTGGTGTTCCCCAACTTGATGGCGTACTTTGTTACAGTTTTTCTGGAAATCATGGGCGCGCGGTAGCGATGCGCCCGTGACGCAAGTCTACGATCAAAAAAATCAGAAAATTTTTTTTCGTAAACTTCGGAACCATACAGCTAAGTTTTTACTTTGTTCCCTTGCGTCGTACCCCCCTGAGAGTTCATTGGATTCCTTGTAAAATTTTGATTCAAATCGAGATTTTACTCAATAAAATCGGTCCAGTGGATCCGAAGATATGACCTTTAGAAAATCGTCATTTTTCATACAAAATGTGCTGCTTCATATAGTCCCAAGTTAATGGAAACATCCTACGCGTGCCATTTACATGAAAACCGATTTTTTTGGCTCGTGCTCGAAAACGTCTCGATAACTTTTCTTGAAATTTTGCAGGGACCATCGGGTGGGAATTCTACGCCATATGAGATTTTAATTCATTTCAAAGTATGGGTCAAATGTGAGCAAAATTTTTGGACTGTGTTAGGATAGAGACAGATGTTTGGTGTTAATGGAAAAGTTAATGGGTTGGGTGTGTAGTATAGGATGATCGGTGCAGACGTTTGAAAAAAAAAGTGGAGACGGACGGACATTTTTTTATTGCTGATTCGTCATCAGTAGATGATATGTATATTCCCACCTCGATCTACCCAATCTACAATAAAGTTGTTTGTAGTAAACGTACAGGACTTTCGTACTTCGTACGGGTCCAAACATTATAGCCAGCTGGTTTCAATGATTGCGATTGTATTTTTTTGTCAAAAATTTCAATTTTTCAACGCAAGGATGCTGCCACTTTGTTTTATTGGCACCATGCCGTTATTTTCAACGAGCGAGAAGCGGAATTCTCTCGCGAGAAGCAAAATATGAGATAACAGTGAGATACGCTTGTTGAAAATATTGCGACGACGTGCCTTCCTCAACTAACTCCGTCCCAACCCGCGGTGCTCTTAACGTCAAACAACAGTAAAGTGAGGAGACGTGTGAGAAGGAGTCTAGAACTGGCAACAAGCATACGTAATATGTGAACACACACCATTTCTTTCTTGAGTTTGTTTCTTTGTTTGTTTTCTTTTATACCTTCTCGTATGACAATTTTTGTCTCGTCAAATTAACAATAGGTTAGAAACAACCGCGTCTTTTGCATTTTCTGCATTTACAAAGGAATCCCCACGAATTCAGAAGAAACTGTCGGCGATAACTTTGAGATTTTTTTAGATCTTTCTTACTTAAATAACTAATGCAGATCTCTTCATCCCTTTTAATCTTACGTAGTGTTCCGGCGTACCCTGAGGTATCGAAGAAGAAAGTGTCTGCGTTAGGATCACAAGAGTGATTGAAGAATGATAGGATGTTGTTGATATACGTATCCACTGTACCTTCAAATGCATTTGTAGAGTTGACAATCGCGTGATGTGTGATCAAATGCATTAAAAAGCGCTGCTTTTCCAAAGTGTCAAAGAGTTCGCCTATTCTCGGAATTTTCATCGCAAGTACGTAGGAATATACTGCCTGTGTCATATGATCTTGCGTTTGAAACGTCTTCAGTTTGAAGTAGACGCCATACTTTTCCTCGTCGTTGCGCATCGAAACGGGTGGTCGGTCCTGATCTTCAAGCAAAGTTCTTTCAACAAAACTCATCAGGGTGTTCACGTCGCCAAAGGTTACAATTGCATTCATAATAGTTTGAATGTCGAATTTAGCGCTAGAATAGTGTTTTTGTACATCATCTTTTTTACCAGTTCGTCCATAAAACGCGAATAAAGAACCGCATTCCATTTCATGAGTTTTATTTTTATCCTTGCACTCAGGATTGCAGAAAATAGCAAGAGAACAATTTTTACAAGGTATAAAGTTTTGGATCTTACAATAACATGTGTAACACGCGTTTGCATTATATTTGTGAGTCACTGCAAAACATTCTTCTTTTAGAATTCTTTTGTGTTTCGGAATATCACTATTAGCAACGAAGTGTCAACCGATTTCTTCATTGTATTTCAGCTTCACAACGTTTGCTAAACTAGGAAAATCTTTGTGAGGTTGAAAGTCCAAATTGTACTCTCGTATCGGATTTTGGCTACTTCCGTTTATATGGTACAAGATTTTATCTCTACGTCGTAGAAGAAAAGGCGGTAGCATTCCAGGCCGATAAGCTTCTATAGCAAGATCAATATCTACTAAAGCTTCATGGAAGCGTTTTCTTTTGAAATGACAAGCTGCTGTTCCGTCATATGCCATTCCAACGTTTTCACTACCGTTTTCAGCATAGCGCAAACTTGACGTGAACTTAGTCATTGCCTCTTCATATTTCATCAAACCAAGAAGATTATCTCCCTGTCTTCTCAGATCCGTAGAAATCGCATTGTCCTTTCCAAGTTCTTTTTTTTCCACGAACGCATTACACTCATAGAATCCTTCAAGAGCAACTGGAATATCGAAAAGTTTTACGTAATTTCCCCTTTTCCACAATTTCTCCATAATCAGATTCGATGATTATTTCTATGGGAATTATATTTTATGAAATCAGTTTTACGAAATGGCTTTGTTTCACACTTACGAAAGCCACTACACTCGAAAAACTATACGGCGTTATCTAATAAACTTTTGGATTTCTTCAAATAAACGATGATGTTGAGTCAGAACTCAAGAATTGCAATTTTATTCCAGAGCGTTCAACTTCAGCGGGTCAGCTTTTGGCGCTTTTTTGGTCATAAGGATTACAAGTCACACTACGCGGTTTATGGAAATGTTGCTGCTGGGAATTTCACTCGTACTTTCTCACCTGATACTACCCTACAATTTTTTTCCTCAAATGTAAGCCGTCGATTTATATTGCGATGTAGTTTGCAATCTTAGATTGCATGAACGCTAGGCCGTGTTACAATTCTTACAATGTACAAGAAACTCGTAGGGAATATCACAATCTCAAACACTGGAGAATAGCTAACTCTTACCTCCACTTGTCTGAATAGAACATTCTTCTTCCGAACGGCCAAGAAACGTAATGATGACCAACCGGCCAATGAATTGTGTGTGCCGCTTGCCACAATAGAGGATATGTCTGTCCTACCAATCTCTCGGTGATGAAATAGTATTTTTGGCAGACAACTTTAACTTCCTTATTCCAACGACAATGGATACTATTGAATTCAATACAACTTATATCAGTCCGCTCTGAGAGATTCGTGATTGTTATCAATGACTGTGATTCCAGCAAAAAGATCGCGAGAGTTAATTCAACCTTTAGGCTGGATTTGCACTTAAAAATGTATCACTCCGCTTTGGAACTTCGCATGCGCATAGAGCAAATTCTCTCTATGCGCATGCGCAGTTTCAAAACGGAGGGATATTTTTAGACGAATTTCTTTGAAAAGGGGTCTATTGCGTTTACCACGACGTTTGTAACCAGTCGATTTTTGACCCGGGAGCAGAGGGAGCACCGATCATGGTCCTTAGATGACGAATGAGCAATAAAAAAAAATGTCTGCCAGTCTGTCCGTCCGTCAACGTAACTTGAGTTCCTTCCCTTCCCTGAAAGGTAATCAAAAAATCTTTTTTGGGATTGACTCTGGGCACTGTCGGCCCAAGGGCCAGGGCCAATGAAACAAAGGAACAAACTAAATGCAACTAAAACAGAGATTGAGCAAAAAGTATTGCAGTTGAAATTAACCAATCAAAAGCTACCACGCAACGGTCGCGGTAGTAGTGTGTTCGAAAGTGTGCACGACCACAAAGATTCCCATTTGGGTGATTCGGAAGCAATCGTAGAGGAGACGACCATTTTTCGAACGCATAGTGGGGCGCATGTAGTGGGTGCTACATTCATAACCGTTCTGGTGCTTGTGATAAATTTTATTTTGTAAAAAAAAACCGACAAAAATGAGCGAATAAAAATTCATTGGAAATGTGGTTGACCTCATCGGAATAATTTATTAAAAGATATTTGTGCGAGTGTAAGAGGAAAGGTAGACTACATATGCATGTGACTCATTTTTGGGCCTACAAAAATTGGTTAGAAAATAAAAAATGTTTTTTTTAACAAAAACGTGATAACAAATTCCCATAATAAATTACATCAACAAATCAAATTTGTAATTTGCAAATTTTGAACCAGTGCTTCCGCGATTTGACTGCTAGATTTTGCTATTTCTTTAATAACACATAGTGACTAAGGCGGAAAAGTGTGTAGTCGTGTCGAACATACAAAACAAATATTTTCGTAACTGTTGATTTGTGATTTTTTACAAAAAAAATCCTGTAGAAGGTCACGACCCAATATGTTGTGATGGATGAACTCATCTCAAAATTAACATTAGACGGACTCCTAAACAGTAAGTTAACCTTTAAGTGAACGATTTGTAAAGATGTTAATAATTATAAACCTCTAATGTCCGTCTGTTTGTCCTTTTTTTTTTTTATTTGTCTATTTATTAACTAGGGGCTACGCAGGCTTTATCATTTTCGCTTGTTATCTATTCAGAAAGCCAAAGCAAATAATTTTTCGTTTTAAATAATGATGCGTAATGTTGAAGGTCGTTAAATCACTTCGTTGATATTACCGCTAATAACACTAAAATCCAAAAATCCAAATAGGCAAGAAAGGCACTATAAATCAAAACATAACCAAAAGACCCGTACGTATGACAGAATAGATGTGGCAAAGTGACTCGAACGTACCTAATATACAAATAAGCAAACAATCCAACGTTTTCTGTTCTTTTATAACTGTAAGAATTTCAAAGATCCATAGAAATTACCCAAGGTAATGTCAAAGGCCCTACCGAAGTACGTCTCAGACCATTCCAATCTAGAAAAGCTTATATCCAAGGACTAAGTCGTTTTTCTCTCAAACCCAGAAACACGTGTTATCTAAAATTTTATTGTCTACAACTTTGTCCTTGGAAGCAACTTTCCACCTCTCATAGTTCTGGAGATCTGAGTCATCCTGCCCAATTATAGAAGTGGTCATACACCAGGATTGGACCATATCTCCCCAAAACCCTGAAACAAGTGTTCGCTTAAATTTAATTTTCTACAACTTCGCCTTTGGAACTAACTTCCTAACTCTCACAGTTCTGGAGATCCGGGTCATCCTGCCCAATTATGGAAGTGGCCATATACCAGGATTGGACCATATTTCCCCAAAACCCTGAGACATGTGTTCGCTAAAATTTGATTCTCTACAACTTTGCCTTTGAAAGTAAATCTCTGTATTGCGTATTTAAGCAAATACTGAAAAAAAACTATCTCTTATCATTTTGGGCAGAGAAATTTATTTTCGCCCATTCCATGGCTCACAGTGCCCAGACCCCTGACCCGATTCAACAAAAAAAAATTCCCCAGTTTTTTGGTGTCAAATGCTTTCATTTGACACCAAATTTAGCAATTTCCGTGCTTTACTTGCTGAGATATTTGTGAAAAACTTTCACCGACTCTCGAAAAACCATGTTTTTGGTCACTTCCTCGACCATATCTTCGGAACCACTTCATCGATTTTGCTCATCTTCTAACTTGAATCATCGGAGGCATGTACCTTTCAGGGGAAAAAAGTTTAGGCTGATCGGTTGAGCCGTTTGGAAGAAAAAGTGGAGACGGACAGACAGACGGACGGACATTTTTTTTATTGCTGATTCGTCATATTTAGACGATAATAGATGCATCCCCCCAACTCCCACGTCGACCTACCCTATGTTACAATAAAATTGTTTGTAGTAAACGTATAGGACCTTTTTACTTCGTACGGGTCCAAACACTTTCTTTGTCGCAAAATAACTCCACTTCCCCCGTATTCCACGCTCACCGTACTCCACGTTCACCGTATTTCACGTTCACCGTATTCCACGTTCACCGTATTCCACGTTCCCTGTATTCCACTTCCCCTTAATTCCACCTATCTCGTATTCCACGTTCACCGTATTCAATTTAATTTTCCCCGTATTCAACTTTCCCCCGTATTCAACTTTCCCCGTATTTTACGTTCCCCATGTTCCACGTTCACCTCATGCAACGTTGACCGTATTCAACGTTCACCGTATTCAGCGTTGCACTTGCTACGTACTCTACTCTGACACTTTGCTAAAAAAACCAATGGTGTATCTCTTATACCTTGCAAGCCCCGAACTTTTTAAGCCATCAGAATTGACCACATGTCCAACTGTCCGACACTTTCGAAGAAACCAACGTCGTATCTCCCATACATACGAAGATACGTTTGAAAACTGATTTGACCAAAATTTCATTCTAACACAACATCTTGACTGACTTATGGCCGATTTTCAATTTTGACCCGTTTTTACCCATAATTCCCTTATTTCAGAACAATATCCCACCCCGGACCATGTTTTCTCCCCGACAACATATCAAAGTTTTTTTTCCTCCTCAGTTTAAACGCAAGTTCAAGTCAAGATGGCGGCAGATATGGACGTGTTTGTTTTGCTCTGAGTAAGCTTCGTTTATTTTTTGTCCTCTTCGCGTTTTAAATCACAGTTTCTCGTAAATAAGTTAAGTTAAATTAGTGTGTGTTTTTGTAACTTTTTTAGATATCAATTAAAATCTGCATTTTCTTTTCAAGCAACGTAGTGCTCACATAACCTCAAGGTTACAGCGTTTTTCGGGTGATTGTTTTGTTTTCTTCATGCAAAACAATCGGCGTTTTGTGTTTGTGATTTTGGTATAGAATTTCAAGTAGGTGTTTGTCTACGGTTACGGTTAACTTCTTCGCTATTCATATAGCAATTCTTTTTTGGCAAAAAGAAATGAGCTTGCGCTTAGCATCTCAGGCACGTGTGTGATGTCCCCATTGAGGCTTGAACTTCCAGTGCGGTTCGGCTTACCAGGCCGTCCCACTGTATTCATTATTGGTAAAAACGGTCATAGGCAGCCTCGGACGAGTGTTGGTCACGGGGTACGACCAATGCGGGACTCGAACGGTACCCCATCGTTGGCGATCAGGCAATGTAAAAAGGTTGATGGTTTGTTTATTGGAAGTCTAAACGTTAATGGGGGTTTAGGGGGTCGCAAGGGTGAGTTGGTGGACTTGGCAATGGATTATGGTGTAGATATATTAGCGTTGAGCGACATTAGGACGAAAGGGCAGCGCGAAGGGCTGGTGGGCGGTTATAAAGTGTTTTCGTCTGGTGTTCAGTCTGGTAGGGCGAACTGGGGAGCTGGAATGGCTATC
>WJQU01002971.1:0-16474 GCA_029228625.1 Pseudolycoriella hygida
TAATAGAGAGTTTGGGCAAAGCCACTTATAGCCAAATTTATAACATATACAAACAGCCATTTGTTTTGAGTTGTATGTTTGTAACTTGTAACTTATAAAGTTTACGTTATAAATTAACGTTATAAGTTTATAGCACAGATCAGTATTGTAACTGATCCAGACCAGTGCACTCATCGGTTCCAAAATTGATCCGCATCAGAATTGATCAGTTTCAAAACTGATTTGGATTAGTACTGATCTGTATCAGTTTTAAAACTGATCATTACTTATCCAGATCAGTTTTAAAACTGATCAGTAGTGATTCATATCAGTTTTCAGACTAATCAGTACTGGTCCGTATCAGTTTTAAAACTGATCAGTACTGATCTGGATGAGTTTTAAAACTAAGCACTATTAATAGTTATCAGTTTTGACACTGATCAGTATTGATAGGGATCGGTTTCGAAACTGATCAGTACTGATTCAGATCACTTTTGAAACTGATCAGTACTGATTCAGATCAATTTCGAATCTGATCAGTACTGATTCAGATCAGTTTCGAAACTGATCACGACTGATCCAGATCAGTTTCGAAACTAATCACGACTGATCCAGATCGGTTTCGAAAGTGATCAGTACTGATTCAGATCACTTTTGAAACTGATCAGTACTGATCCAGAGCAATTTCGAATCTGATCAGTACTGATCCAGATCAGTTTCGAAACTGATCACGACTGATACAGATCAGTTTCGAAACTAATCACGACTGATCCAGATCAGTTTCGAAACTGATCAGTACTGATTCAGATCAGTTTCGAAACTTATCAGTACTGATCCAGATCAGTTTCGAAACTGATCAGTAGTGAATCAGATCAGTTTCGAAACTGATCCGTACTGATTCGGATCAGTTTTAAAACTTATCAATACTGATCTGGGTCAGTTACAATACTGATCTGGGCTATAAACCTATAACTTGTACCGTAAGGTTGCAACTTATAAATTATAACTCATAGCTCATAACGTAAACTTACGACTTATAACGTAAACTTGTAACTTTTAACGTAAACATATAACTTATTACTTATACTGCCGTGTCAATCATAAATACCGTATCTCAAAAAAAATGTTTTTTTGTTTTTTTATGTTTTTGAGTGGAGCCGTGGGAGCTTCCGAAGAGCTTTTATTATTTTTTAGTACATTCTATTTTCTAGTTTTCTACGCGATTATCCAATTTTCTGATTTACTTATATTTTTTAATTAGAAAATACAAGAGTCTGGTTTTAGTACCAGTCCAAGAAAATAATCCTTTGTATAGTCTTGTTTAAGGAAATGTTTTGAAAATTTTGAATGTACATTCTGAAAGGACAAATTTTTACTGTACTACACTTTTTAGTACAAACACTTTAAAATCTAGTAACACACTTTTACCCTATCGAATTGTCAGTGCACTAATTTGAAAGTGTCAAGATTTTAGGACAAATTGAGGACAAATTAATGGCATCATTAATTTTGCTCAAATTTTTATTGTTTTCAAAAAAGCGATTTTGAGCTTTTTGACGTTTCAGTACACCTCTATATTTCAGACTCAAAATTAGGAAATTTTTTTTTGTGTCGGACGCATAGGACAAATTGAGGACAAATTATTTGTGTAGATAAAATAAAAATCTGTGTCGACGACTACACATTTGAAGCAGCACCAATCTGATGAGTGTATTTCACTTTGTTAAATTTTTCACTGTGAATTTCCATCTGCTTTACATCTTCTTCCATATATTTCCATCTTCAATCTATCTTCGATCCATCTGTTATGAGTTGAATCTTATGAATTGAAATACACGCGTTCGAGTGGACTTAAAGCAACATTAATTTGTCCTGTTTTTACTTCTATATGCCCAATGAAGGACACATCCTGGACACATCCAGATGGAAATTCGGAGTGAAAAATTTAGCATTTACAAAATCTTTTTTTCCTGAAAGATAATTGAAAACCTGATTACGGAATTGAATTTGGGAAAAATGGGTTAAGAACGTTCGAAGTTAAGGTCGAAAAATTGGTCGAAAAGGTGGCTTTTTGAAGGTCGGTGAGACCTTTTGACTTATATCTCTGCTAAAGTAGCACAGAAATCTATCTTCAAGGTTTTGTGACTCATTTATTAATCGACAAGTTAAAAAAGAGATACAATCCATATCAAACTTGAGCAATGTGTTGGTCCTCCTTTTTCCCAAACCCGAACCCAGTCTGAACTGAACTAATAGGAACTTCTATTTAAAAAAAAATCTTTATTGTTTTTTAAACTCAATGTCGAGAAAATGATTGCGAACCGACAAAAATGAAAACCAAAACGTGACCCACTGGGGCTCATCTCTAATTTAGTCGTTAGCGTTTTTCCTGTCCAACCTGGGATGGGGATGATATAAACGCTGTTCATTCTGCACGGTCTTTGGAGGTTTGAAGACATAAATAACATAATCATACGCTACCATATGTTTCGTAAGACCTTTTTATGCATATGAGACAGGGAAGACATGGGGGTTCTACTTTCAACTTTTGTGGCGCCGTATATTAAGTGTAAAAAGTTGCATTTTAAGTTTCTTTTTAAAACTTTATTTAAAAATGTATGAACAGTCACTTGTAAAAGAAAAAAAAATTCTTTTCACGAATTCGTTTTCAGAAGGCAAGAACTAAATCCCCTAAAATATTCCTTCAAACTGTCGTCCGTGAAGCGAAAAATACAAAGTAATTGATGAATAAATAACATTAAAATTCCAAAGAACATAAGAACTAAAGTTTTCACTCAGTTACGAATGTTTCAATACTGCTCGATAACTCAACTGGAACGTTGGTCATACTTGAAATTAAAGACACCAGAGATTCGCTCATTCGTGACTTGAGAGCTTTAACACCGTCCACCAGTATCAAATGCTGACCATTCTCATTGTATTCGGGTTTTGCCAGTATGAAGACGCCAAATCGATCACAATCGCTCATTAACTTTGGTGCACTGAAATGCAAAAATGCTCGAATTTCGTCCGAAGTTCCGTCGTCAATTTTACGTCTCAGCTCATTTTCTTTCTCATAAGATTTATTTATGCGTACAACTTGGATCATATCGTTGTACATGACAAACAAAAATGGATTACGGTACGCAAATCCAGTAGGTCGATTCACCCAATTCATTTCATTCGGCCTCGACCGACTGCCGTATTCGTCGACAAACAAACCAAACTCTTCGAAACACAACAAGAATTCCTGATTGTTGACCTTGAACACAGCGAATGGCTTGGAATTGATGGTTGAGACAAGTCCGGGATCCGATTCGTTTAGGAACTCTTCAGGATGTAACGAACACAAGTCTATTTCAAAGAATTTATCCGAACAAACGATCGCTGAATGCTGTGTGAACAAAATCGATGTCACCGGAGCGGCTGTATCCAAAGCACAAACCGGTTTAAATCGGTCTGCTGATACATCGAAGCGCATGATTACAATACGTGCTGATGTACAAGCAATGAGCAACGACTCGTATAATTTCTCATTGTTTCCGTTAATTGCTACGTAGTGCCAGCGTTCGGCGGCGATTCGATTAGCAAATGTAATTTCCAATTGGACAGTGTCCAGCTTGGGTTTCAAACCTGGTGACGCTTGGGCTCGATTGAACAGGTGTCTTACATCGCATTGGTAAAGCGTTTCACCGTGAGATCCAATCAAAACAGATTTCGATAAATTCTCATCTATCGCCATGTAGTTGACACAATCAATGCCTGAGATGTGAGTTAGTTGGCATGTCAATTGATGGTATGAATACAGTCCAGTTTCGCAACCTAATGTAGAACGAAATATAAGAAAAATGAAATTTGTGCGCTGGATAATAGAAGAAAATGTTTAGCTCCTACTCGCCTTTTCTTTTTGAGATAATTGATAAAAAAATGTCGCAGTTGTGAATCTTCCTACAAGAGTTGAGATTCCTAGATATTTTTTCCGATACTTTGTTCCTTACTAATTCATCGATTAAATCGCGTGAACCTTCCTGTTTTCTCCATAGCAGCCCAAGTTGCAGTTGGGAGAACTTAGGACATTCACACATCTGGAAGTTACCGGACGGCCTCAACTTTTTCATTTGTATATTTAGCCCGCTGTCTCCAGAAATAGCTACAACCATTCTCCCAATGCGATTTCTGTCAATTCCTAGCAGATCTTTAGCCCATTAAGACGTGGGTTCCGCGAAAAATAGCTTCGTATGAATGCGCACCTCATGCCTACTTTACACTAAGGAAAATATTTACAAGCGACGCAAGAACTGTGTTTATAATATACGCCGCCGACGTATTATATACGCGGTGAACGTATTATGAACCCTAATTTTTAAGTGTACTATATGAAACGAACGTATTATGAACTCACAAAGTACGTACACGGCGTTTGTAATACGTGTACGCTGGATAAAATACGTCAGCGGCGTATATTGTAAACACAATTCTTGCGTCGCTTGTAGATATTTTCCTAAGTGTAGCACTCCATTTTCTTCTGCATCACTCAATCGTGCAGTGCTTTCATATAGATTGATCGAGTAAGAGGCAAAGCGGCTGTCGAATCCGCCTTGACTAGCTCATCCCACCTCTCATTTTCTGTGATGCTGAAGAACTGACGGCGTGACGTACCCAGACTAAAGTGATCTGATTTCTGCAGTCTCGGGTGATCCTTACACTCTTTTACGACCTTGTAAGTCGTGACAGGCTCACCAGTCACCAAATCATCATTACTCTCCGAACATGTGAGGACTCCCTTCCCCTACACCCCATCCGACACTATCTGAAAGACACTCGCAAGGACTCCCATTTAGAGCCGATCCCTTCAGAGGTCGTCGATTGATCTACGAATCTTTAGAATTTACTATTAAAGTTGAGATCTGAGCACAATTGCGTCACATTCAATGAGTTCTCTCGATTTCAGAACCTTGGACGATTCTAAAAGGAGTTTAGATTACTCCCCCCCCCCCTTCCACCTAATTGGAATTCACCAAGAATTGCGAGTGTCTTTCAGATAGTGTCGGATGGGGTGAAGGGGAAGGGAGTCCTCACATGTTCGGAGAGTAATGATGATTTGGTGACTGATACTAGATGACTGCCCTGTGTGCTAGCGCGCGCAGTACATCATGGACAAGGTACGTACGGCTCTAGGAACCTTCTGGATATGCAAGAACTCGTTTGGACGAAACTGGGGCGTGCCGTACAATGGCAAACTATGTAGCATGAAGCGGTCATCAGGCCTATGATGAGCCACGGCTTGTTTGGTGGCTAAGGCTCGAAATAAAGAGCACGATTAAAGAGCTGAACGAGATTCAAAGCTACAACGGTTATTGAGACGCTGATCCACCTGACATTAAAGACGAAAGCTTTTGCTTGTCGCAGATCGACCTTTGGACTCCGAACGTCATTTAGGGAGATGAGGAAATCAAGAAGGTTATCACTGACTACGGACCAAATAAAACCGGAGACAGCCCGGAGTCTTTGTACCAAGCAGGTTAGAATGGTTGGCTAAGCTGCCTATCAGGTAAAGGAACCGTGAGCTTCACTGACGATTCTAAAACTGCAGAAAGCGCGAGAGATTCGCCGATGTCTTTCAGGCTTCGACTTTCGCTGCACTGATGGGAGTGTGGGAAGCAGTCCCGATAGAGGCATGTGGGGAAAATATTACAGTCTGTTCTGAAAGTGAAGTTGAAGGAATTCCTGAACCAGATGGGACTGAGCAATCGTGTAACGCTGGTCTGAGTTCCGGTACACTCTGGTGTGGAGGGTAACGAGAGAGCAGAGCTTCTTATATCCATACCACACTCGGCGTGCGTGAAAGCGGTGAAGAGTTGGTTAAGGTCGGAAGCGTTTCTTCCCGACGCCCGATGGGTAATGGGCGAGAGAATTGCTAAACATGGACAGGGGAAGCATCAAGAGGATGCGTTCACTGGGCAGTGTGGATTGAGAAAGCATCTGGCTAGCATAGAACTCTCTAATGATCCCAACTGCACCTGCAACCTTGGTGAGGAGACGGGCTTTCATGTTACATGTGAATGCCCGAAGTTCTCCTTATTGAGGCTTAGAATTCTAGGAAGTCATGCGGTCCAACCCGCAATCCACATGGGACCTGCCTCTCTGGACTGAAAGGTTTACGAGATTTACATGACGAACGGGTAACGAAACAAAGGATCGCTAGATCTGTTTCATCGTCTTATCAAGGTCCGACCCAAACTGATAAATCTGAACTGATCTAGCAACGGATATGGTAAGGCAAAATTTCAAAAACTCACCCAGTAAAAAGAGGCCCGATTCCACCTGGTAAACGCTGTTAATTGTAATTGGAGTTTGTAGATTCTTTGTCTGTAGAATCAGTTCACCGCCATAATCACTTTTCTCACTGCTATCCACTACGCTGGCTACATCCGAGGAATTATCTCGTTCGGCAACTAATTGGTTGAAAACTGTTGGCATAACCTCTCCATCGCATGAACGTTTTACTTCACTTCGACACTTGCGATGCACAGATGAACTACACTCTTTGCAATGCCAATATGGTGATCCAATCAATATCGGCTTATCACACACCATACACGATAAAAATTGGCAGTCCGCAGCAGTGCTTTCCAATGACATTTCAAATCGATGCGCTTGAAACGACTTGCGTTTGGGGACAGATCGCCGTAGGGATTCTTTTTGTGGTGTTCTCATTGAGATTCTTTCAACTGTGTTACGAACTGGAGTCACTTCTACTACGTGTGTTCGATCTTTCGTTTGGATTTCCGTTTTTGCTTGCAAAAGCTGCTCTTTCAATTGGTTAGAACGGGCACGTTCACGCTTTAGCTCTTCCCGAATGGTGCTCTGAGTGCGATCCACTGCGATATTTTCCTTCTTGGAACTGCTATTGGTTCCAAACAACACCTCAGCTAAAGACTTCTTTTTCTTGGTTGTCAATTCCTCCACTTTCTTCTGCAGGTACTCGCTTAATTTCTCGAATTGCGCTTGAATCGCTTCAGCTTTGATGACACGCTGTGTGTAGTAGTTCTTCTGTTCCAGCAACGTTCCATTCAATTGCTCCAATTCTTGTTTCATCAAATTCATTTCATCTTTGATTTCCTTACGCTCGATGGTCAAATTGTTGAGCTCCTCTTTCGTCATAAACAAATCCGTAAGAATTTTTGAATTTTCTTCTTTCAAAATGTGGAGCTCTGACGTCTTGTTCTCAACAACTCTTTGTAGATTTGACTTTTCGGTGAAAACGATCTCCAATTGCTCTTGTACTTCAAACAAAATCGTTGTCTTCGCTATCAATTCTTCCTGCTGACCGACCATCTTCTTATGCTGTTCTTCGCATTTTTTCTTCGAATCTTCGAGTTCATCGGTAAGTTGTTTGCATTTGAATTCTGCAGCATCCTTTAACGATTCTAGTTCGTTGACTTTAGTTCGCAACTTTTTGAGCTCGTCGTGATGTCCTTTCACCTGTGTCCAAAGATTGTCGTTCTTCTCGCACAGTGATTTGTTATTCTCAACTTCAGTTTTGTACATTCCCTGAAGTTCATCCAGTTGCGCATTCATAATCGTACACGTGTGTTTCAACATTTCGAAGTTTCGTTTGGATAAATTCAACTCCGATTCCAATTTGTTGACGCATTCCGTCGACTGCGCCAGTTCATCGTTCAAACTGCATTTTTCCTTCATTAGTCGCTTATTATCGAAATCCAAAGTAGCGTTACGCTGAAGAGTCGTAGTCAATTTGCGTTTCTCTTCTTCCAATTTCTCCTGCAACTTATGCAGATTGGAGACGTGTTCAATAATTTCAGATTTCTCCTTCATCCGTTCCAGTTCAGCTTTCTCCCACATTTCGTGCTCCTTTTTCAAATTGTCTCTTAAATTTTGAATTTCTGTTAGCAGCTCCGCCAATCGGTCATCCTTCAAGCGAATTGTTCCCTTTGCATCGCGTAATTGAAGTTGAATGTCGTCTTTCTCATCTCGAACCCGTTTCAGATTTCTATCAGCCAATTCCAAAAGGCTAACTTGTCTCTTCTTTTCCGCATTCAAATCGTCGATTTGTTTCTCTAATTTGTACAACGACAAATGCGCCGTACGGCTGGCTTGTCTTTCAAGAATGGCTTGCTCTCGAACGCTATTCAGTTCCCCTTCAAGCTTTTCATTTTGCCGTTCCAAAAGATGTTCAGCTGATTTCGGTTCCAAATTGCTAACAGCCAATTCGAATCGAGCGACCACTTGCTCTAAACGTTCAGCTTTTTGACGCAAATGATCCTCATTCTCTTGGGACGCAGCTAACTGCTTAGTCAATTCTTCGACTCCATTCAAACTTTCCAAGCTACCGTTAACGCTGCGATATATTTCGCTGCCTCCATCTGACAGCCGGTTCGAAAGTTCCCCTTGAATACGACTCAGTTCGTTCGTACATTCGTCGAATTTCTTTTGCAGCTCCTCCATTTTTCGCTCAACGTTGGCCTTCTCTTCGCGCAACATTTTGTTTTCTTCGATTTGACGGTTCATGCGCAATTTAATTTCATCGTTGTTCCGTTCGGACACTTTTTTCGACTGCGAAATGCTTTTAGCTGAGCAAATGCTATCGTCCAAATTCTTTCGAGCTTCGCGTAGTTCATCATACGCTTTTTGCTTCTCTTCTTTCTCATTTTTCAATATGTTTTTCAGTTCACGAATCTTCTCCTCATAACCTTCGATGACTTGCGATTGCTTGTGGTCGAATTCTTGTTTATCAGCCAAATTTTGTTCCTTGGAAGCTTTTAACATTTCTTGATATTTAGCCACTCGACTCTGCAAATGCTTACACTCATCGACTTTAGAATTCAGCTCACTCTCACGGGCTGTAAGATTTTTTGTCAAACTGATGATTTCGGTCGTACTTTGTGCCAATCGACTCTCGTAACTTTTCTCTGACGCAAATTTCGCTTTCTCCCATTTTTGATACGTTGAATTCAACAAAAGTGTGATCTCGTTGTCTTTCTTCAGACGCTGCTGTTCTTCAATTTTAAGCGAACTTTTCAATGTTTTCACTTCGGTTTTATACGCTGCCAGTTCAGCCGTTTTTTCTTCAAGCTGATTTTTCAGTGATGTCAATTCGGCTTTGGCTTCCAACAAGATTTTTTCCAAAGATTTCGTTTGAGCGCTCTGACGTTGCGCGTCTAACAATTCACGTTGCAGCGACTTGATGTGCTTGACGTGTTCCTCAATCGTTCGTTCCAGTTCTTTTATTCTTATCGTTACACTTTCAGAAGACTGTTTTCGAGGGGGTAACATTGAACCAGTTGTTTCTGGATTGACGTAACTGTATCCAAGGTATGGAAGATTCTGACCGGAAAATTCGTTTCCTTTGTACGAAACACTCGATTTAGTCTTGTTGTATGTACTCTGACGTCCTTTTCGATCAATTCCTTCGAAATTGGACACATCCTCTTCGTTCGATATGGACGGAATGATTGGCGGTGCCTGTCTCCTCAAACTGTTCCAATCGATGCCATCGAAAAACGGATGTTTGATAATTTGTTTGTATGGAAGTCGTTTCGATGCATCCGTCACAAGTCCATCGATCAAACTGGCAAAATGTGTGGAAACGTTCAAGTCTTCCGGATAGGTGAGCTTTTTGGACAACCGAAAATCACCAAAGTTCATGATGTTATTGTAAGTTTCATTAACATTATCGTCATGAAATGGTGTGACTTCGGTTATCATTTCATACGCAATGACTCCCATCGACCAATAGTCGCAGGATATCTGAAATTGTTCGTCTTCTTCAATATTTTCTTGATTTGGATATTTGTTCTGGCTGGAATCAATTCTACTCACGCCATGGATGGATTTGGTGAGCTTTGTGTTTGTGAATGTTTGCAGCAGTTCGGGTGCGATGTAATCTGGAGTGCCAACTGGTGATAATGTAATTGCGTTTCCATCTTTGTTAAGTTGAAGTGCATTGCCGAAATCGGCTAATTTCAGATGGCCGAAACGATCGAGACAAATGTTTTCAGGTTTGATGTCACGATGAACATATCCCATGATGTGCAGTGCGTTAATGGCTAGTGTCATTTCCGCTATGTAAAATCTGGCCAAATCTTCATCGAATGGACCATTTCGAATCATTAAACTCAATAGATCACCACCGGGAAGATATTCCATTACTAGGTAGAGATGGTCTTTGTCCTACGAAAAATTAAGAATTTTAAGAATGATGAAACAACAACCGGAACGGAGTATTGAAGGGAAACACAATGACAGAAGAATTAACAAAATTTTTCCTGGGGCAGGTAGTCAATTTATTCAGACTTATCTGATGCGGATGTAGCTTTGCATGTAATAACTACAATGTGGGTATATTAATTGGAGAAAAGTTACCTGCGGCAGGTAAATTTCCTTTTTCTGAAAATGTTTCGTGGGAAACTGGACGATCGTAGGAGCGTTTCCTTAATAATCAGATAGTTCTGAGATGTAACAAATTGACTTCTAACGAACGGATCTATCAAAAATTACGTAAGGTAAGATGGGAAGAGGGAGTTTAAGGCAAGTGTGACAGTTTCAATAAAATTGGTTCAAAACTGACCGTTTATGTGTTACGTGAATGGCCCCAAACGTAAAGTTTGTAGTCGGAAAATAACAAACTACAACAAAAGCCATTGAAATGGGTTTTGGAAAGTAACGATAGACTGGTTGCAGTGACGTGTAGTGAACAGACGGACGGACAGGAAGAGTGAAAACATAAAGTAGCTATCGCTACTAAGTAGCTATCGCTACCAAGAAGCTATCGCTACCAAGAAGCTATCGCTACCAAGAAGCTATCGCTACGAAGAAGCTATCGCTACCAAGTAGCTATCGCTACCAAGTAGCCATCGCTACCAAGTAGCTATCGCTACCTAATAAAAATAGTTTTACAATTTTCCTTCGAGTTTGATTTATCCTCCACTTCGCAATTGAGTTGCAAAAATACTTTTCGCTGGTTTGGAAGAAAATCTATTTTACTGCCTTCCCCATGTGAAAGTTGAGGATTAACGCGCTCTAAAAATGGTAAGACATTCAACTTTCCCATTCGAAGTTTATTTTTAATTTTGTTCTGACAAACTTTAGAGAGAACAAGGCTTGATGTTTAAGTGGTAGGAAATTTTTTCGATCCGCCCTCAGATGTATAAGATTTGGTCTACACAGATGCTGTCAGCTAGAATGTTACATACGCCGAGTATGAAAACACTTACCTGAAACGCATACTGTAATGACGTTATCCACTCAGATGTTGCTGTTGCCATAATGTCACGTTCCTCCTTCAGTTGTGACGTCGCGATGGCACTGCTTTTTAACATTTTTTTGATGGCATAGACATCGTTGGTAGTTTTTTCCGTCGCCAGGTGAACCTCGCCAAAGTAACCTTTGCCGATTAATGTTTTCACTTGAAAATCGTTGATGTTCACTCGCAAATTATTCGTTTCCTTAATGACGGCATTGTCTGTCCGTTAAGAGGAATCAATTGTTCGATATTAATCGACAGTTCTTATTCAATAAATTGAGGAACAAATGAAAAAACATTTAGAACTTACATTTTTTCACAAATTCCTGGACATTTTTGTCTTTTTTCTTCAAATGATCTTTATCACACTCATCGTACAATAAACACAAAGTATCCTGAAAATGAAAAGCATTACAAAAACTGACGTCACAATGCAAATTTGAAAAGGATCACCAAAAGCGATTCACGACAAAGGCCATTCGCTACTATTTTGGGAATTTTTGATGTGGCTTCAGAGCGTCCTAATATTAAATTATTTAGACGTGTTGTTCGGACACTAATTGCTTCGGTAATGTCAGACATTGTAACAGTATTTTTCAAAATAGAACTTTTACAATCAATTAATGTTTTTTGGACGTTTCAAACAAATACATTGTACGATAATCGCTTTCAGCGCAAATTTAAAACGCCATTAAACGGTCATGTAGCGATCAATTCGCAAATAGGGTTACCAACTGGTGACATTTTTCGATTTTAACGATAAGTCATTTGAAGACGCGCAAGGATTTCAAAAGCGATTGAAAATAGTTCACTCTTTTCCAACCTTCTGCATCGGGCTGAAAAAAATTCGCCAAATGTGGAATAAAGATGCAAGACACAAATATTGGCGAGAAAATTTGGCGGCTACTTCAGCCCTATAGGCTGAAGTAGCCGCCAGTTTACTCGCAAAAAAATGGACGAAATGTCAAAGAACACGATTGGCGAGAAAAATTGACGGCTACTTCAGTCGCCGACTGAAGTAGCCGCCAATTTTCTCGCCAATTTTTTTGTCTTGAATCTTTATTCCACATTTGGCGGCTACTTCAGCTCTGTAGGCTGAAGTAGCCGCGAATCTCGCCAGAATTAAGGTCAAAAATGGTATAAAAAGACAAAGAAAAAAATAAATAGTATAAAAGAGCTTGAGCAAAAAATTGGAGATAATTTCTTGAAAGCGCTACAACCTACTTATGATGTGGGTATGATGATATCATGGGCTAAAAAAATATTTTTCACAATTGACCTCAGTCAGTCATTCAGTGAATTTTTATACCAGATTTTAGCGATATATATAGGCTATAGGGCTGAAGTAGGCGCCAATTTCCCCGCCATTCCACACAAAATAACGCTACTATTATAATGACAATTCAAAATATACAGTCTTTTTTTGGCGGCTACTTCAGCCCGGTCACCTTCTCCAGTAGAAAAAAATGTCGTTTCTAAGTTACGCGAGAAGTTATCTTCTTAACGTATAGCTAGTGTGCGGTTTCTAGCACGTAGGGCTTACTCTATGATCAAAATCATTTTTTCGTTTCTAAGCGCCTCGCATTTGAAAAATTTCATCTTCAGTGAAAACAATTTTATTTTTTGTCTTGATTCTAAGAAGTGTCAGCGCGAACATCAGTTAAGAACTTTGCAACGAGTAGTGTAAGATAGATTTTTCGGCATCATTCCAGAATAATGTCTTAACTAGGTGAGTACTGGCGTGCAACGCATAAAAAGCTTGTGATGAAAGAGATAAAAGATTTTGAATGGAAAAATCTTTTCTCTCTTTCATTTTTAGATTTTTATGCGTGGCACGGCAGTGTAGAACAGCACTTAGAACAAGCCCTGAAAGAATCTACTTACTTTGAAACTCGTTTTGCAAACGACATTTTTTGCAATAAGCACAATCGAATTTGGACAAAACAAAAAGAAAATGAAAAAATCACTCTACAAGAACCATTTTATTTGACAGTGTTAAAGATTTGTTAATCAAATTTCGTCATTTTTTTGACAAAACAAAGTAAGAACGGAGAGAACGAAGTCTCTCTTTAGAAATGGAAACAATCGGAGCTGTCATTCATGTAAATGTTTTGTGTTGAATAATTTCGTGATATAAATTTAATTTTACCTTTAGCCAAAAGGAGATCCTATGCAATGTGTGTGAATTTATCTACCGTTTTAAATAAAAAACTTAGTTTTTGTCGGTTTTTGTCCTATAATAAAAGTGTTTGTTTACAAGGTTTACATATTCATTGCGACTGGCAAAGTCAAAATATTTCAGTTGAATTTGCCTCGTAACACCGTAAAAAATCTGGCAATTATAGCGATTTTCAATGCATTGCCAACTACATAGAAATTTCGTAGATTGCGTAGGTATTGCAAAAAACATTTTTCCTAGTTGGAGTCGGGAATACACGATACGCACGATACAGTCGCGGCATTTCAGCACTAGTTTGGAAATAGTAATTTTCCTACCTAGTTTTGTAACTAAGGTTTTTTCAGCATTAGTCCTAAATAGTGTTCGTACTAGCCAGAGGCGAGTGTGGACACTATTTAGGAGGTGTGCTGAAAAAATCTAGATTTACAAAACGAGGTATGAACAACGTTTTCTGCAATTCAATGTCGAAATAGACAAAACCAAACAATAAAATTTCTATTTCGATCACAATTTCCTTTTCATTGCATTTTTAATGTCAATTAAAATAGAGTGCTGAAAAACTTTTCCGCACTCAAATTTGAATGCTGAAAAACTTTTCTGCACTCAAATTTGAGTGCTGAAAAACTTTTCCGCACTCAAATTTGAGTGCTGAAAAACTTTTCAGCATTCAAACTCAAATTTGAATGCTGAAAAACTTTTCCGCACTCAAATTTGAGTGCTGGAAAACTTTTCCATACTCACTCAAATCTGAGTGCGGAAAAGTTGAGCTTTTCCGCACTCAAAGCAGTATTGAAAACTGTCGTATTTCGACATTGAACTGCAGAAAAGTCTTATTGCAATTCGCACAGATAAAACCCACATTTCCATTATGATCATTATGATTGAAAGCAAATAAAATTCACTAGATGACACGAGACAGTGCGGTAAAAACTATTTTTATGCACTAGTGCAAAAAAAATAATTGCAATTCGAATAGATCGCACTTGATGATCTTGATACTTCAGTTAGTTAGTTAGTTTAACATTGCCAAGAACTCCTTATTATGAAATAGTACATTACATCAGACCCTCCGATAGTAATTAGATGAGGACAGAATTTTGTGATAGGAGAAAAACTCAGGTGTGTTTTTTGAACAGCAAGCTTTGGAAACTGTTGTTTTGACGAGTGTAGAGTTTCCATATCTGAGCCGAAGGAGTGCATGTTCAACCATATAATGGATCATTTTCGCAGGGGGTATATTGCTGTGTAATGCGCAACATAAATGTATTCATTTATTCATACGCAAACTCAAAATTCCTACATTGACTCTTACATCCCAATACATTCGACTCTTTGACAATTTAGGGGAACAGACTTAGGGGAACAGTTGGGATTTGATTGTTTTTATTGGGAGGGGTGCATGGGGGTCACTAGATGACAGTACAACAAGAATTGGTACGGGTAAAATAAGGTAAAACAAATACTTATTTCGGAAAAACAGGAAAAACCGAGGGGTGGCGCACTTCATTTATTCCATTTATTCTTTTATTCCATATATTCCCAAAATTTTTTTTGTTGTTTTTGCGAAATATCTGAACCAAACACATCACAAGTTAGACAAATAAGTTCAAAAAAAGGTTTGCACAAATTATAAAGCATTTAAACCATCTTGAGAATAAAATTTTATTTTTTTTTTTGAATAAATGGAATAAATTTATTTATTCCATTTTTCAACGAAAATTCTTTTAAGTTTTCAAAAGAGGTTTTTTTCACTTTTTCACACATTAGTATGGTTTGTTGTGTGCGTTGCCATCAAAATCAAGTCTATTTGAGGTTTTGACGAATTTGAAAAAATTATCATTTATTCCATTTATTCCCATTTATTCCATTTATTCCCACTTATTCCATTTATTCCCATTTATTCCATAAACCGCAGAAGTGCGTCACCCCTCGGGAAAAACTGTCAGGAAAATGGAAAATTTGGAAAATCCTAGTACTGTAAAAAAAACTTCGGACTTTAGCCTTTCATTAGAGCACCCCATCATAGAAATCGGTTAAAGGGTCTCTGCAATAGTCAAAGTAATGCTTGCACCGGAAATTTCTGGAAGGAGGAGGGGGGGGGGAAGTAGCACGAGGATCAACTTAAGAATTCATTACCAGCTCGGCCCTACTATCCAGTTTCATATAAAATTAGTTCAAGCCGTAGTTTCGTGGATGACGAAATAGGAAAATTCTTCGGTCATCCTTTATCATCACAATACATCACAAGTGCAAGAAAAACCACCTTGATTATGCAAAGTACAAAATACGTATTTTTTAAAAGTCGGCAACAATTTGCTACTTCGGAAGACGAAAAAAGTTTTAATGTTGTTCGTAGAAATGATTTTGAAACTCGCGCTATTCGCAAATGAAAGTTTTGTGTCGATAAATTTTATTGTTTTCGTTGTGAAATACACAAACATTTTCCGAATATTCGAAGTGAATGCAAAAAGTCTCCATCGATAAGTCTCCCGCAGCACATGTTTTTATAGTTGTCTCGTTCTAGCGTATTGAATTTGACACAAGATGAAAAGAAAAAATGAGCAGGAAATATTTCGCATTGACTCTATTCACAGCAAAAATAACCGCCGTTTCGTTAGTTTACAGATTGTCTTTGTAATACATGCAATTTCATTGTGCGTGAAGTGAATAATTTTGGGAAAAATTCTCTCAAATTTTTGTAAATTCGGAAAAAGAATATTTCAAAGGAAATATCGTCAATTAAATGAATCGTGTTCGATTTACTTTGGTGAATGGATCGTTGAAGTGAAATTTCGAGTGAAAAGTGCGGCTTTTATTGCCACTATGAATGTTGCATTTATGATTATTGACCAAAATGCTTCATAATCTGAAAAAAAATTGTGTACTCCACTAAAATTTTACAAATTTTGTGTTGTTGAATGGAATAACAGCGGCACACAAATGATGGATAAATTATCAAATGAGGATATACCTGCAACTGCAGAATCAAGTTCAAAATCAACGGATGATTATAAAATTAACAATGGTGAGTGCTAAATGTCATCTGCCTC
>WJQU01002972.1:0-42973 GCA_029228625.1 Pseudolycoriella hygida
TGAAATTGAGATACATACCAAAATGCTTCAAAATTGATCAAGTAATTATGCTGAGGAAACCAGACAGAAGTTAATTCGTATAGACCAATCTCACTACTACCCACAATCTCAAAAATCCTTGAGAAACTATTAATGAAACAGCTAAGACCACTGGTGAAAGTTCCAGATTTCCAATTCGGATTTAGGAATAAACATTCAACAATAGAGCAAATTTACAGACTAGCTTCAACGATCGTACAAGCATTTGAAAACCAAGAGTATCCGGCAGTATTTTGAGATGTATCACAAGCTTTCGACAAAGTGTGCCACCAAGGACTCATCTACAAAATGAGCAAAAACTTACCAGGCAACTTCAGCAAACTGCTTGAATCATACATAACTGACAGGAAATTCAGAGTGAAAGACGAAGAAACTTTCTCAAGGTACTACCCAACAATGGCAGGAGTACCACAAGGAAGTACCAGTGAGTCATTTATTGGCACATTTGCCGATGATGCAAAAGGCAATTGATAAAATAAACAAGTGGACCACTGATTCGAAAATTAAGCTCAACGAGACCAAATCCAAACACGTCACTTATGCATTGCGTCACATAAACAGCAATCACCGTATCTTCCTTAATGGAGTTCCCATTCCACAGGCAGAGTCAGCATTATATCTGGGACTACATCTAGATAACAGATTAAACTGGAAACACCACGTTAAACAAAAAGCTCAACAAATGAAAAATAAACTAGACAAATGTACTGGCTAATTGGATATAAGTCCAACTTAATGCCGTATTGCAAAAGATTGATCTACAAATCGATATTTACACCAATTTGGAACTTTGGGGATGTGCCAAAAAAACAAACAGAGATATCATGCAAACTTGCCAAAACAATTTCATTCGCATGATCACGAACGCCTACCGCTACGTGACGAACAAGGAATTACACGAGGACCTAGAAATACGATGGGTAGCAGATGTAATTCGAGAATCAGACATTAAGCACGAGAATAGACTTTCAAATCACTCCAACATACCTGACATTACGAACGAAGTAAGGAGACTAAAAAGAACCAAACCGCATAAACTGATGTAATGAAGAATCAAGACAGTTCAACATTCTGGGAACCAGTCACTGGACTGCCAACACCGCACACCTCCTATTAAATTCTTCCCCTACAAGGGACGCAATCACAAGTTAAGATTGTACTATTAATACCAATAAAGGAGTCTTTTGAAAAAAAAATTTACCTTACAGTTTGACGTTTTATCTAATGCCCCTTCATGCAACCCTGTCACCCGCCTCTGTCTTAAGCATCTTAACACAATACAACTGCATCAACAAACCTTCGCACTAAATATTTGAAGTCATAAAAACAACCCAAATAAAAAGGACAAAGACATTCTTTCGGTTAAGACTGTGACCCCCCACTTTTCAATATTCCATTAGTATCGAAGTAGATTTGCATTTCCGTTGTATTCAGCGTCCTTCCTTATTATTTGTGAGTTACATTTTTTGCATATTTGGGATGATTTACTTAGTTACATCCGCCATTTCTGAATTCTTAGGATTTCTTCCTTTCGAAAAGATTTAGGTGATTTAATACGACGCATTAACTATGCCAACAAGTCACATAATGAAATTATTTTTGTAACTAATTGTAACAGCAAAGGTAGAGAGTTGCATTAGATTAGAACGCAATAGCGGAACAGATGTGTTAAATGTTAAAAAAATACTTCTTTACACAAAACACCGTCTGCAGGTGCTAAAAGCTGTTTTTATCGCTCTGAAACCCTGCAAGCTTATCGAATCATATAGTATACTTCGTATTCAATTGAAGCCGAATGAAACGCCCATGTGCTAGAATTCGCCTACACACCTTTCGGAGCATTTCGACATAACAAACAATGCGTATGGTAAAAAGAACTTAAATTTGGAACAAGTTTTTCAAAAAATGTAAAAGTAAACAACAATTCAAATATGGCAAACCATATTCTTCAGTTATCTATGAACGAAATACTTAATGTTTTATTTTATCTTATCGCAACCGGGTAAAACAACGGATAAGTAACGCCAGTACGTATGGGTTCGAAACAAATTGAGATAAGTTTTCCAATTCGCTATGATAGGAACTAATATTATTGCAACACTAACAGAGGAAAAAGCAAAAGGATTGTGACTCACCTGTTGAGAATACAGCTACTAAGCATAAAATAAGAATATTGAAATTCTTTAATCCTAGTGGTTTAACTTCCATCGTATTGTCACACAATTTATTTACTATGTAAAAATAAATCTCTAAAAAAATAACGGTCGCTTTTGTTAGAAACTTTTGATCAACTTTCTTTGAATGCACAAATAATTTAGCACATGAAAAAATTTCGTTCCGGTCTTTTCGAATTTGCTTCAACAAAATTCACTAATTGATATTCTTTCAAATATTTTCTCGGACTTAACTTCCAATTTGTATGCCAAGATTATGAATCACTGGCTACACAATCAACTTCTAAGAATTCAGAAAAAAAGACGCTTTAACCACACGTTGTACGCTTTTTTCTTGCTTCGTACCTGAGTTAATTTCTGTACCTGTATAACGTTCTGAATTTGCTCTTTGCCAACGTTCAATTGTCTTACGAATTTAAAAAAATGATCATTTTCCGAACAATTTTCATGAATCAACATACACAAAACTTACAATGTTCACTTTTTACATAAAAAAATTTCCAATTTTTAAATTATGAAAATCAAATTGCGTAACTTCGATTTCAAACAATTGTTGCGGTTTTATTATGAGAGGTAAAAAAACGGCGCGAATATCGTTAAAATTCTACTTGTGCACAGACAACCACACACGGAAAGACTGAAACGAAATGACTGAATGCATGTTACCGAAAGTGTTTATTTTCCTGTTTTTGCTTTGTGGTATTCGTTGGGTCTGCGCGATCGACACCACCATGAACAATCACCAAAATGAACAAGCACCAATAGACCTGTTGTACTTATGTTTTGTGTTGGTGTAGTTGATGTGGTTGGTGTGCGTATTGCACACTATAGAAAGTTTTCCATTCCAAAGCAGCTTAGGCGATAATATTTCGTTCTTGTTGAGTTTAGTGTTTTCAAATAGTTTTTAACGGAAAATTTGCAAACGATTTTACTATTACAAGGACAAATGTTTCGTTAAGTGCTTCTTTCTAATTTTGTTCTTGAAGATTAGATTATATCTATGTGAAAGAATGGCGAAATATATTTTTTGATTATGAATCATGGATTACATGACAGGTAGATGACCCGGGTGAGAATTCAATACTACGTAACCAATGCCAAAATTGAGCATTTACATAGCAAATGCGAAAAAGATAGATGATACATTATGGAAAATTACATGCACATTTTTTGTAAAATTTCATGTAAAATTCAACTTTCACATGGGTAGGCAATAAAACGTTTATATTGTACTCATTTATTTTGACCATGTCGCTCTGGTGAGTGTTATTTTGACGAGTGTAGAGTTTGCATATCAGAGCCGAAGGATTTTTGCTTAAGAAACACTCGTGAGTTTGACTGTTTTCACTTAATTTGTCCTCGTATAATACAAGGGCTGCTATTTAAGTTTTGGCTGTGGCAAAAACGTGTGTTGCCAGATGTACCTTGGTATCTTTCTTGTGAAATTTGACATTTTTTGGAATAAGAACGAAACAAAATACGAAAGGGCTTTCCGCACATAGTGCGAATAGTGAAATAAAGTCTATTCGCACAATGTGCGATAGTGAAATAAAGTCTAATCGCACAATGTGCGAATAGCCATATGAGGACTATTCGCACATCGACGAAAAGTACTTGCTGAATTTGTTTATAATGAATAACATGTTGTCGTAATGGCTAATGAAGAAGAAAATTTAAACTATAAAAATGCTTGCAAGGTTTTTCCTCTTAATAGGTGAGCCAATTTCAAATTCAAATTGATACTTAGATGGCTAATCAAAACTAGGTGGCCAACAAAACTAGTGAGCTTCTCCTTTTACGAAATGCCACAAAACTATGTAGCTGAGAAAGCTAGGGAATTTGCGCTTTAATGAAACGCCACAAAAGCCTAGGTGGCCAACAAAACTAGGAAGCTTTTCCTTTTACAAAATGTCACAAGAACTAGGTGGCTGACGACGACGATTAGGAATTTTTCCTGTTACTATATGTTACCAAGACTAGGTGAGTAACGAAACACATTCCATTTTGACTTAGTTGATTTAACTACTACTGAGAGAATAATATGAGGGTGAATAGCTATACCACCATAAAGAGATTATTCGCACTGCGCTGTGACTATTCTCTTTGCGTGCAAATTGCATTTACTTTTATTGTCTGTGTAATATTGTGCAAA
Source organism: Pseudolycoriella hygida (assembly GCA_029228625.1). NCBI lineage: Eukaryota > Metazoa > Arthropoda > Insecta > Diptera > Sciaridae > Pseudolycoriella > Pseudolycoriella hygida. Next base: position 4,366 of record WJQU01002972.1, read on the forward strand.
TAGCTCTCACATGACTCATCGTACAATGTGCGAATATTCCTTATATGGCTATTTCCACAATGTGCGAATAGTCATTATATTGCTATTTACACAATATGCGATTAGACTTTATTGCACTATTCGCACATTGTGTGATTATACTTTATTTCACTATTCGGACATTGTGCGAATAGTGTCTACCAACAAAATATGTCAAACTTTTTGGACCCGTACGAAGAACAAAGGTCCTTACGTTTACTACAAGGAATTTTATTATAACATGGGACAGATCGCGATGGGAGGTGTGGGGATACATTTATTATCGTCTAGTGCTAACGGATCATCAATAAAAAAAATGTCCGTCCGTCTGTTCGTCCTTCTGCACTTTTTTTTTCAAACGGCCCCACCTGGCCAAACACGGCCCAAACATGTTTTCCCTGAAAGGTACATGACTCCCATGATTCAAGTTCGAAGATGACCAAATCGAAGTCGAAGAAGTGGAGGTCGAACATGGATTTTCGAGCGTCGGTGAAACTTTTTCGAAAATATCTCAGCAGGTAAAGCACGGAAATCGTTCATTTTGGTTTTAAATTGAAGCATTCGATCTCAGAAAACTGGAATGGACGAAATTGAGTTTCTTTGCCATATACGAAAACAGATGGTTCTTCGTTTATATTTCCTTAACTATGCAATATGGAGATTTACTGTCAAAGGCAAAGTTGTAGAGAACAAAATTCTAGAGAACACACAGGGTTTTAAACAAAAATATACAAATCCTAGAATTTGACCATTTCTAGAATTGGGAGGGATGGCCCATATTTCTGCAACTATGAGAGTTAGAAAGTTCCTTCAAAAGACAAAGTTGTAGATAATAAAACTTTGGAGAACATGTGTTTCAGGGTTTTAGGGAAAAATTGTTCAATCCTGGGATATGACCACTTCTAGAATTGGGAGTGGTGACCCATATCTCTAGAACCATGAAAGTTAGAAAATTCCATCCAGAGGCAAAGTTGTAGAGAATAAAATTTCGGATAACACGTGTTTCAGCGTTTTAGGGAAAAATTACCCATTCCTGGGATATGACAACTTCTTCAACTGGGAGGGATGACTCATATCTCTAAAACTACGACAGTTAGAAAGTTGTTTCCAAAGATAAAGTTGTAAAGAATAAAATTTTAGAGAATACGTGTTTCAGGGTTTTAAGGAAAAATTTCCTAATCCCGGGAATTAGTGACTTCTAGAATTGGGAGGTATGACCTATATCTCGGGATCTATGGCAGTTAGAAATTTGTTTCCAAAGGCGAACTTGGTGGAAATTACATTTTAGAGAAAAAGTTTCAGGATTTCTTTGTGATACGGTGCAGAGGAGAACATTTCGGTCATCAAAATCAATGGTCTAAGACGTACTAAGACGTGAAATTCTTATAGTTATAAAAGAACATAAAATATTGGATTGTTTGCTCATTTCTATATTTAGATACGTTCGAATCTTTTTGCAACATCTGTATTGTTTGCCACATCTATTCTGATACGTATGTGTCTTTGTTATGTTTTTTGCTGTAGCTAGTCCAAGAGAAATCTGCAATAATAGCTAATTTTCAAAGTTATGACTACAGCAACACTAAATTAAGTGTTGCCAGCTTCAGTCACTATAAATTTCGTAAAATTGGTTATTTTGTGAGAATAATTACCTTGATCCATCGAAAATTTATTTATATCGTTTGTTCGCATACAAGTACTTTCAAGAAAAGTATTTTCGCTAATTTTTGTAGATCACACCAACTCCACCCAAAGCATAACAGCATCTCAACGAATAGCGCTTTTTTAGTGGTTCACATCAAGCAACATAATAGTAACTTGGTGTGAACTTGAAACCTTCTCGGTGTATGTAATTTCGGAAAAAAGCTTGCAATTGGGTATTGTATTTTGGTGAAATTTGGTTGCCTTTTCCATGGCCTGACAGGAAATTACATTCGTTTAGTGTAAAGAAAGCGCCGATTCAAAACGAATGCTGACATTTGAACAATGAAACTGTCACCTGCGTGTATTAAGGGTTCTCTTTTCTCCGTATAGTAACGCACATCTAACACAAACATAACTTGTTTGCCGCAACGATATCATATTTTAACCTGATACTATGACGGCGACGAGCTGTTTTTTTGGACCCGTATGGAGATACGAAGTTCCTTGAAAAGTTGGTATGTACGCTTGTGCGAATGTAGAACACACATGTGAATGGCAGTTGGTTTGTATGGAAGAGAGTATGCGAGAATTCAGTACAAAATTAGTTCCATCCTCTCCCCTATAATTCAGCTGTCATTCACATGTATGTTCTACCTTGACTCAAGCGTACCAACTTATCATTGCTCTGTCTACCATGACGTTTGTAATCAGTCGAATTTCGACCCGGGCGTAGGTGGGTTCTTCGTTTTAGGGTCTAAATACCTAAATACGTGTATGTATTAAAGTCAACTGGTCAACAGCGGATAAGCAGAAAACTGACATAAAATTGAAAGCCTAGTAGATCCCTCGTAAAAAAACCATGCGATTTGAGACTGAAATTGAGACTGTATTTGTGTATGGCACTGAGTACAGTATTTTCGAACGTTTTAGACTGTTTTCAGACCGTCATCATCATCAAAAATGATAAGTATGCTTCTTTTTGCTTCAATCAGTATACATTTTTCTGGTGTTTGAAACTGTTGAGACTGATGAGTATGCTAAATTTGTGAATGTTGAGTATGCTAAACTTGAGACTGTTGAGCACGCTCAATTTGAGACTGTTTAAGGCTGTTGAGTATATTCATTTTGAGACTATTTGAGACTGGTGAGCATACTCAATTTGGGACTATTTGAGATTGTTAAGTATACTCATTTTGAGACTGTTTGAGGCTGATGATTATGCTCATTTTGTCGCTTTTTTTTTGTCGCCACTGATAATGAAACTTTTTCATTTTGTTCGTAGATGCCGCCACATTCATCTGTCGAAATCTTTTCAACTAATGAAAATTTGTATGGAAAAAGTCGCAATTTTCTGTAACGATTCTGAAAAGATTCCGACAGATGGCTGTTTTGTAAGCAGTGTACACTCTTTGAGATCATATTTGAAAGTTGTTGTTTTTTTTACTTACTTTTTCTGGTCATTCATCTAAGTACTAACCGCGCTGAATGATGTTTAACTTTGCTTGTGGACAGTTAACGACGTAACTCATGTTGCTAAATCACACATGCGTTTTAGTAGTCTTATTTTGAACCGTTGAGTGTACTCATTTCCGACAAAAATATTTTTCACAATTTTATTGAGACTTTTGAGACTGTTGAGCATGTTCAATTATGAAAAATATTTTTCAGCCAATTGAGACTGTTGAGCATGCTCAATTGTAAAAAACATTTTTTCAGCTAATGAGACTGATCAGTGTACAGCCACATTTTCTAAAATAATATTTTTCACAATTGAGCATGCTCAACAGCCTGAAAAAGTCTCGAAATGAACATACTCAGCGATCTCAAATAGTCTGAGTGTCTCAATGACCTCAGCCAAACTAAAACAAAAAAAAATTTGAAATGAGTGTACTCACTGGTCTCATTAATGATGATTTTATAAAAAAAAGCGAAATTGAGTACTTCTGAGTTTTTTTCGAAAATTGAAACTGATTTGAGGCTGTGAGTACACTCAATTTTAGTACTCACTGAGACTATATTCGACTATACACGATATTAGGTGATTTTCGATGAATGACATTGTTACACAGGCCGTTGTGGTGACACTTAGTTTTCGGCTCGGGTCTTTGAGCTGCGGTAATTAACAAATCTCAAACGACTGTAAAACTGTTAATTAGTTTTTCCAGTTCTATTACCAGATATTGAGCGCGCACCTCAATATTCAATTTCTAATTTCAATTCCCTATACCAAGCCCTTAGCAATATAAAATAACTTTCAAATCCCTATAGAGTGAAAATCCTTTAAAAAAAACTAACACAAACTTTGTCAACAAAAATAAAATATTTTAGTTTAATGATGACGATTGCGATCGCAATTTGGCTAATTAAATACAAATACACATAAAATATGCAAATGCAAACAAACCTGTCACCATTAGAACGAAATAAACGAAAAACAAGTTCAAAACAAATGCAATGTTTCGCTTATTGTGAGCTTTAATGCCCACAACGTAAATGCCTAAACTAAATGGGAACAAACTTTGGGTGCGGTATGTTTTTATGGTCAGAGCGGTCAGAGGAAAGTGTTTAGTGTGTAAAATTCAAAATGTAACGGTCACTTTTTCTATCCAACTCTTAAAATCCGATGCATTTATAAACAAAAAATAAAAAAACAAATAAATTTTGTTTATTTGCACTGCCTGTCCGGATCGTACTCATAATCCAATTGGAATACGCTCTCCTATATGAAATAATAAATTTTGAACAAAGACGATACGCGATGTTTTTCCATATTGAAAAATAAAATAAATAACGAGACTTAAAACGTTCAAATGTATTTACTATTCGTTGAATCTGTTTGTGTTTATTAACAAGAAAAAGAATAAAAATAAAATAAATAAAAAAACTTCTTTTATTTTGAAATGGTGTTTATTGAGTTCATTTCGTTGTGTGTAAGTATACGAAAAGAGTAAACAAATCCGCCGAAATGTTTTTAGCGGTTTTGTCGGATGAAGAAAAGACGCGCTCGATCTGAGGATTATACTAAAATGAAAATAATCATCAACTTTGATCGTATCACTCAATATTTTTTTCTCATGTTCCTCACAACCGGTTTGTGGTATTGTATCGTTCACAACACACATATGCATAATAATTGAATCGAAACAAAGCCACAACAATAATCCGAAACACAATTACGCTGACCACGCTGTTTTTCGTTCAATATAGTAATCCACTATTTGATTTGTTGTTGAGGAAAGGGTTTCGAAAGTTTTCAACAAAAAAAAGGTCAGTTTTGCTTATAATTCGTGAGTCATAATATCGTCATTATGTGATGGTTTACAAAAAAAGGTTTGGCACAATGCAAAAACTTTTTGAAACGTTTTCGCTTATTCTACATGACTGAGGGGGCTTTAGAGATTTTCCCTCCGTGGTGCTGACTTAAAAGCACTAGTTGTAACCGTTCGTCGTGCCGATGATTGTTGGTTTAAACTCGCCTCGTAAGTCCTGGCTTGCACTTAAAAAAGTACTCCGCTTACTTAACAGTAAAACAAAAGAAAACTGTCAATGTCAAGTAAGGGGTCGTTTACTTGTCCAATATAGTCATGTATCTGGGGGTCCTAATTGACTACATTCTATCTTGGATCCTCACATTGAGTACGTAATTAAGAAAGCAACGGCGACTCTCTGGCAATGTAGGCGCACTATAGGGATGAGTTAGGAATTGAGCCCCAAAGTAGTGAACTAAATATTAGGGTGGTCCAAAAATGTGTGGAAAAATTAAAGTGTCGAAAAGTTTGGGGTACCAGCGTTAAAACGAATCTAAATGGGTCCCTGATAAAAAGTGTCTATGGACTCAACTCAATCCGGAGTGATCTAGGGGTTCCGCAAAATCGAAATAGTCAAAAAATCCCAAAAACAGTGAAAAATGTAGACTTTTGCGAAATTGCATGAAATTAGTATAAGGGTAGGAGTCATGTTCAGGCAAGTTTAATAAAATCCGTTCAGAATAGTCCGCAGAGAACGTTTTTTGACTTACTTCGAGTTTCCGCAAGCTGTCGGAATCATGGGAGCCCATTGAAGAACAAAGTGTGCCCAACTTTTCCTAGCGCCAGACCGCGACGACTACATCAGCTAGTGGCAAACTAATTTAAGGAAAATGTTAGGAATGAATAGTACTTTTAATATAAAAAATAACACTTGGGTTCAATTCACAAACTTAAAGTTTCCTGTGTCTTAAAAGTTGCTGTAGGGTAAATAGAGTAAATAGAGTAAATGGACCAAACTCGGGCTACTCGACCCTATTAGAGGGGGTAGTCAGAGTTCTATAAACAAAATTTGCTGTCCTGGATGAGTTATGACCTTCTTATGGATACTAATTTTTTTTGCTAGTATGACGTCATATGTGCACGACCCCTAAACGGGAGACAAAATTGACGTGTTCAATTTTCTCTCTCTGTTTACGTGACAGTTTTTTCGTTCTTCGACAACTGTCATGCAAACAGAGACAAACGAGAACAAAAGAGAACTTTTTTCAGTGGAAACCAGGTCCAAGATATTTGGATTTTACCTCGCATTCGGCTCGAGAAGCAAACTCTACTACACTCGTCAAAAAACAGTTTTCAAAGCTTTTTGCTTAAAAACACCCTCTTGGGTTTGCCTCATTTCACAAAATTGATCCCTCATGCAATGACTTACTTCCCCACCGCCCGCTGTAATCTACTATTCCGACATGATGGCAGACATGAGTCTAATTTAAGATGTTGACCCACTAGTAAAAATCGATCCACAACATCCAGCTTTGATTTTTAGTGTCAATTCATGCCGCTTGAAATACCTGCAAGAATTTAGACTTCGAAAGTACAATTTTTTTCGGACAAACTATGCAGAATTGAATAGTTTAGTAGAAAGTATACTGAGAAAAAGAATTTCAACATTTAATAACTGAAGATGCCACAAACAGGTTTTATGAATTGATAAAGGCCTTCATTGTCAACGTGCCCAAACTTAGGCGAGTATCGATCAAACAAGTTTCCTTGTTGGTTGAATTGAAAAAATTGATATTGCAAAAGTCTGTAATTAAACAAAAGGTCGCTTACGAAAAGAAAAAATGTATTGATTTTTCAGAGGACTATCAGGCAGTTATTCTCTGACCTTCGAAAGAAAGTTAAACAACTACAGGAACAGTGCCATAGAAACTACGTCTAAAACATTGAAGATAAAATTTCATCTAATACAAAATGTTTCTTTTCATACACTAAAGGCAGTGCCTCCTTCACCATATGGGCAAGGTGAGCAATTGCCCACTAGCGCCCGAAAAAGTTGGCGCCCAAATCGCAGTCAAAACAGGAATATGCTCGAATTTTATTAGGTAAAACTTATTTTGCGGAAAAAATTTTCGCTGCGCGGCTATCTTGAGTGTACTGATATTTTTTATACTGTTAAAAAGAAGTCTACCTCAACCAACCATGCGCAGATATTGATGCTTTTAATGTAAGCCGGCTTGAAATTTTGCAATGTTTGACGAAAAATAGTTATTTATGCAACATGTAGTACGTCATGTTTTACGAGATTGGTGGCGGACTCGTTCACTTTTCACTAATAGAGCACATATGAACGACATGTTCGCCCATATGGCTGAAAACAAGAGCTCGGATTGTTCCAGATTTCGCTTCAAAAATCGTTTTCTCCACACACACTTGTTGCTTTCGTTTCAAAAATCGTTTTCACCACGTATACATAGCTGTGGTGAAAGCGAAGTGAAAACGATTTTTGGAACGAAAGCAACAAGTGCGTGTGTGTGGTGAAAACGATTTTTGACAAGAAATCTGGAACAGTCCGACCTCTTTCACTCTACACTTACCTGTTGACTGTATCGAAGGGTGGGCAACAATAGCTTTTGTCTCATTTCATTGTGATTGTTGTGTGTGAGTGAAAAAGATGCAAGATCGGAAAGGTAGGGTGGACAACAATGATGGAAGGCATATAGCCATTTTAAGCAAAAAACTAGAAAATTACACTCTGAAATACTTCCGAACTGAACTTGACCATTTCATGAAGCGACCATGAAAATACTCAACAAACTCAACAAAACAGCAAACAGCAAGCACTGTTGGAAAAATTGTTGTTTTATCTTTCCAACAGTGCTTGCTGTTTGCTGTTTAGTTGCATCACTTCATCGGTTTTATTGCCAAATAAAAATAAAATTTTTGGTAAATCAGACCGTATCAAGGCATCAGGACACGCGCATCTGTGGTAAGTCTGTGAGCACACCACTCATGATATATGGTCTGCAGATTCCGCTGTATCAGAATGCATTTGTCGAAAAGACCATATACGTTTCTTTCTAAACACTTTTCGACAAATGCATTTTGATACAGCGATTTATAGAAATTTGCGAAGGGGTCGCGCCATTCAACACCAGCCTAAAGCCAACACAAAAACCAACAAACGTCATGTTTGTCATTCTTCTATATACGGTTCGTTATAGACACCAAACCCCACAACTACTCTCATTTGAAAGCTTGGATATGCTAAGGAACGATACTATCATGCTACAAGTTGAAGAAAAATCCTTTACAGAATTTTGTCCTCGCCGAGATTGAACCTGGGTATTCTTGGTGGAAAGCCAGTACGTTACCACTGAGCTAACCCGTTCCACAAAAATACTACAATTAAATCTCACATAGACAAAGCTACCAAAATATCGAACATCGTTCAATGAAAACTGAAACATCTCCTGAGCAGCCAAAGGATTAACAGCGACAAAAAACCTTGTTTTACAAAAATATTATCCGTCCTATTCTATGTTACACTTCTCCAGTCTGGGCTAACCCATCGTTCACATCATCCGCTCAAATGGAGCGTGTTCGGCGAGCCGAACGCCAGATTTTTAGAGCCTCTACCAACACAATGAGAGAATGTAGAAGCTACATGTATGCAAACAACTCCACGCTGTATGAAAAATCTCGGACTGTAAGAATAGACCGTTTTATCACCAACCAATCTTTGGGCTTCGCAAATCGCTGTTCCGAGATAATACAGCACTACATTTTACCGGGCACAACCGTTATGTCGGACTGTTGGCGAGCGTATAATTGTCTACAAGATGAAGGATTTTTGCATGAAACGGTCAATCATTCAAAAACATTCAAAGACCCGGAGAGTGGTGCCTGCACAAATACAATCGAAAGTGTGTGGCGACATGCTAAGGATGTAGTTGGAAGTCACAACAGACAATCAGAATTTATAGCTGGTGAATTAAGCAAATACGTATTCCTCAAATCGTGCAGAGTACAAGGACTTGACCCCTTCCTCGAATTCTGCAAAATGGCTGCGACATTGTACAATGGCACCGGAACGGCAGCGGTCAGTCCGAATAAGGCAAAATTCGACATTTTGCAAGACGATTTGCAGGAAATTAACGATCGGCTGTGAAATATATGATGACTAAAATGTTGAGACAATAGTGAGGGGGGCTTGGAGTCTCTAAATACTTCGGGATTGACGCACCGAGGGGTCCCCACCTCACTGTCATAAACGGTCCTTTTCAGGACCAATGGGATACACGTACACAGCCTCCTCGTGGCGTATCCTGGGTAAGTATATACTTAGCGAATGTTTACACAAGTAACGCGCTGAAATTTCCAGCATTACGCGCTTTACATATCACAAAATCACTACTTTCACAATACATAACACACCAGCGCCACCTACAATGTACTTACCTGTTGTCTGGCAATTTCCCTACAATTTCCATCCAACAACTCCCATCACCCTACCCTCCTTTTTGGTGTAAATACGTTAAATACAATTCTCCATGTAAAAACTTTGACTCCTCCCCCCTCCCCAACTGATCCGACCGTCACCTATTCATTGTATATTGCCTTGGGTCAGATCCGCCGATATCCAAGGATGTATCGGTTACTGCAGATACTAGAGGATACAAACCTTCGATCATATTGCAAATATCTTCAGATATTGCCGTGCTGTTGTCCTTCCGGACTCACTGAAAATGACTATTTTTTGAGCTAAAAATGAACATCCTTCCCCACCAATTCGCCTCCGAATCTTTTAATACTTTACATGTTGTTGTTCTTGAGTTTCTTGTTCTTGAGTTTGTTCGTTTTTATTTACTGGAGTTATTATCAATATAACATTTTTACGATTTTCTTACATGACCCTTCAAAGTTACTTACAGAACCTGAATGACATGATAAAAGTCAGCTGTCTTTCCCCTCATAATTCTCAGGAATCGAATAAGCCACCTCGCCTCGATATCTGGAACCACTTGTATTTTAATCACCTGTATTCTTCGCGAATTGTCTCTTAAGGTTTCAATTTCATGGTCATTTGCAACAGGTAAGTTCTAAGCGAATTATGTGAGGGTCTGAGCTTAATCTTTAAAAATGAACTTTGAACTCTTTCATATTTATTTCATATAAACTTTATTCAATATATTTATGTTCTATAGGTTGGCTCTTCTTTTAATAACATTTTATTTTTTCAAATATATGGCGCTCATTGTCTTAATTTCTTATTATTTATAATTATTTTATACAAATAAATTTTTTTTAAATTGTTGATTTCATAATTACTTTTATATATTTTCAATGATTTCTTTATTTCTTAAGCTTAAATGTACACATATAATTCTTTTTAATTGACTTAAATGCCCGCCGTCTTCTCTCTTAAAAACATCACTAACGCTAGGATTGCTTCTAGTACAGAATCGTAAAATATTAGAAGAAATTGCTGATTGGACGGCAGTAATAATATTGAAATTATGCAGCTGTAGCTGAGAAATTCGCTCGGTCAGTTCGTAGATCGCTTAACTCTCAGTGCTCTCTTACCACCCGCAGTAAAAGTTGGTTAGTAAACTATTACAAAAACTAAAGCATCTCGAAGCTGCGAATTGATGACATAACATTCCTCAATCACCATGTCCGTCAATGGTCACTTGCCCTCAATACCATCAATAGTAGTCAAAGCACTTATAACGCGCGTACCTCTTCCGCGCGGCCCCCATGGACGACCAATTGGGATACGCCCAATTAACGCGAACCGCGAGTGTACTAAACATAAACCTTTAGCTCTATACCTAAAAATGACAGTTTACGTCCTCGGCCGCGTGACCGAGATACTATCAACTCTCCAGTACAAGCTGCCTAGGAAGGGGAAATGGCGTAGTCACCCAAATTCAACACGTGAACTGTTTTGTCCCAGTTCGCTATCTCCCACGCAGCCACCACATTGCAGCGTCACTAGGCAACTCAACCAAACGTTGGGGCTGGATGCAGGCCACATCAGACAGCTAACAACACTACAACACCCAAGGGATCCCAACCCCTAGGTACCGAATTTACTCTCGGTGGGCGCTTTCGCATCAAACCACTTCGGTAGGGGGCGACGTAAAACCCCCTAGATAATGATCGGAATGGGTCGATCCACACCTGACCCACAGCTTTAGCAGGACGACTCACACCTGACCCACAGTTTTAACGGGTCAACCCACACCTGACCTACAGTTATAGAACGCACAGAAAAACGATTTCTGTGACTTCTGCAACTATGGGTAAACCTGCTAAAACTGTGGGTCAGGTGTGGGTCGACCCACTGCAATCCTTACCCCTAGACAGTGTCCGGTCAGCTCAAGAAGCCATGACGTCGCTACTCGCCAGTGGATCTACGAGACCATGCAAGCAAAGTCCATCGGTGCCCATGTGGCAACAATAGATACCATCGACAATAGACAATGACGAAGATGAAGAGCATTTTGGCATTTTGAGGTGGAATGACAGGTTGGGGTGTTTCTAGTTTAGGTATGTAGAGGATCTCATAAACCCTGCGTAGAGCACCAAGGTTTTGGGAGGGTCTCTTCAGATTACCAAAGATATTTTCAGATTTTAAAAGAAGGGACTTGACTTGAAAAAGGCTGATGCGAGGAGTAAAATACGGTACTACTAGTACACACACAATCGTCATATTATCATCTGTAGATTACGTGACGCGACGCTTACGAAAGCTGAAACAAAGCAGCCGGATTTTGCAATTTTTAAATATTTCATATTGTTGTATCAAACGAACTGATTATCTTCGGTGTAAAATCGATAAAATATTATATGCGCTGCACTAACACAAACAGTTTTTTGTTATTGAAATCAGTTGGTTTTTTATCTGCACAGTAAGTGGACATTGTGTCATCGTCGAAAGAAAACTGAATTAAATCATGGTGCTATTTACTTTGTTATTGTCTATGATACTTGTCACTGTGTCCTATTTTTACATTAGTTACAAAATCAGATATCAATTTTGGAAGAAACGAAATGTTCCATATTTGCAGCCAATATTTCCCATCGGCAATATGTTGGATTCGTTCAAGCAAAAACATTTCGCTTACACTTCGCAGGAATTTTACAATCAGTTGAAACATCACGGTGACTATGCGGGAGTGTTTTTCTTCAAAAAGCCGGTGTTGATCGTATTGACACCGGAATTTGCGAAAACCGTTCTAGTGAAAGATTTTCAATATTTTGTCGATCGTGGCGTCTATTTCAACAAAAAAGACGATCCACTGTCGGCGAATTTATTCTTCATCGAAGGAGACGAGTGGCGTCATTTGAGAAATAAAATTTCACCGGCATTCACATCGGGAAAGATAAAAGTCATGTTTCGCACGATGTTAGACATTGCCGACAATTTGGTTGGACATTTCTGCAACTTATCGTCGAACTTAGATCAATCAATTGAAATTCGTGAATATCTTGCACGGTACACGACTGATGTCATTGGTTCTATTGGTTTCGGCCTCGAATGCAACAGCATAACCGACCCGAATTCGGAGTTTCGACGGATGGGCAAAAAAATGTTCAATTTTTCGCAGTTGAAAAATTTCAAAATTTTCCTCGGCATGTTGATGCGAAAACAGGCTCGAGCTTTACGAATGGTATTTAACGACGATGAGACGACAAATTTCGTTCTGCAAATTGTTCAGGAGACCATCAAGCATAGGAGACAAAATAACATCAAAAGAAATGATTTCATGCAACTGATGATAAATTTGTACCAAGAAGAAACTGAAGAAGTGACCGAGCATTCGTTAACGCTGGAGGAAATAGCGGCCCAGTCGTTTGTCTTCTTTTTTGCAGGATTCGAAACGTCGTCAACGACCATGACATACGCCCTACATGAACTAGCAGTGAATCCGGATATTCAAGATAAACTAAGAAATGAAATCAACGACGGATTCGACAAAAATGGAGGAGAACTCACTTATGACAGTGTCATGGCTATGACATATTTGGATCAAGTGATAAATGGTTCGTTGGAATAACAAGATTTGTCAAATTAAACAAACGATTTCTACTTCAGAGACTCTACGGAAATATCCTCCAGTTGCCAGTCTTCATCGAATGGTCACAAAAGACTATAAACTACCGAATGGGTCAATCATAACTCAGGGAAACTTTCTCTTTATACCAACGTATGCATTCCATCATGACCCAGAAAATTTCCCCAACCCCAACAGATTTGATCCGAATAGATTTTCGGACGAAAACAAAGCAGGTAGACATCCGTTCGCGTATTTGCCGTTTGGTGAAGGTGAAAAATGCAGCGAAAATTTCAAAATCGACACCAGAAACATTTTTTTTTCGTTGTAGGTCCGAGGATATGTGTCGGATTGAGATTTGGTTTGATTCAAACGAAAGTTGGGTTGGCGATGCTGTTGCGACATTTCAAGTTCGGAATATGTAACAAGACTAACGTTACCTTAAAGATAGACAATATCCACATGTTGTATGTACCTCTGGGTGAGGTTTGGCTTAACATGGAAAGAATTACATGAATCTTATATCTGCGCAGCTTTGAGAGACTAGTCATAATGCCCTTCCACTTGTTCAGTCATTTCATTAAAGCCATTTGCTTAAATTACAATCTCCCAATCAAATTATTGCTTTTCCTTTTTTGGCATTATACGTTATTGCCGAGTTGCACATTTTTTAAAGCAGGCCTTGGCCCATTGTATTTGAGAAAACTGTAACGTCTGATCACGCGTTTCAACTGTACAACATTATTGTTCTATTGTCTTATTACATTACACCGCTCTTTTTCACAACTAATTTTCACGATGGTGTTTTACTTAATCCCTTTCGAGCACCACTTCAAAAACCCGAAAACTACCAAAGATTCCCTAAATAAGGCGAACACAGCGAATACCAGCCAAAGCCAAGCGATACTTTTTAGCCTTGTCACCACCAAGATCACAACGATGCTTTCCTCTTAACTGCTAAAAAAGTTTTCACACGCTTGATTCATCTGTCTTATGTACTACAGTTATATCAACAGATGGATCACTGTCGGTACAACAGACGTACCACCGTCGCGTCGGTGAAACAGATGTGTCATCATCGGCACAACAACCACAATCTGTACAACAGATGTACCACAATCGGTACAACAGATGTACCTCCGTCGGCACAACAGATGTACCACAATCGGTACAACAGATGGACCACAATCGGTACAACAGATGTACCACAATCGGTACAACAGATATACCACAATCGGTACAACAGATGTACCACAATCAGTACAACAGATGTACCACAATCGGTACAACAGATACACCATCATCGGTACAACGGTTGTAACCACCGTTGGTACGATAGATGTTACACAGTCGGTAAGATGTATACCACCATCGGTACAACCACTATCGTCGGTACAACGGATGTAACCACCGTTGTTACAATAGATGCGCCACCGTCGGTACAACAGATCTACCACAATCGGTACAACAGATGTACCACAATCGGTACAACAGATGTACCAAAATCGGTACAACAGATGTACCACAATCGGTACAACAGGTGTACCACAATTGATACAACAGATGTACCACAATCGGTACAACAGATGTACCACAATCGGTACAACGGATGTAGCCACCGTAGGTACGTACAATAGATGCATCACACAATCCTCTTCATTACAGGTGTACCACTCGGCGTTACAACAGATGTACCATCGTTGTCGGTACAACAGACGTACCATCGTTGGTCGGTACAACAGATGTACCGTAATTGTGTTCGATGTCTCTCTTCATCACAGTAAGGAATAATGAGAGATAAGAAACATCTGACCTACTCCAACTGCTTTCTTCGCTCAAACGATTTATCAAAAGGATCACCGACGTGAGTCATTTCGTTTATAAACAATGCGGATCGTCAGAGAACGAAATTATGTCATTATGTTTATATTATGGCTCGCTCTAAGAATCGAAAAACAAATGTGAACCATGTCAGAAATTCTACGTTCAGATCTTCAAAATCGAATAACAAGCAGAGAAATTTGGACCATGTTTATCCGTATTCTATTACACAAAACTATAGATGGCGCCACCGATAGGAGGTTATTAACTAATCCATGCCACAATTTATCATTCTATAAAACATTTCGTGATCAGTGCCTAGAATGCATAGTTCTCGATGTGTTAAACTAATCTTGACTTAGAAAGCTTAGCAATGAGACGTTCTGATTCCATTTCTATTGACTGTTTATGTTAAACACAATTTTCGTTTTTATAGGCAGTGTCATTAGGTTAGTGAGTCTTTGTTTTTCAATAGAATTTTTGACAGAGTCTCAAATAGAGCTGTGCGCCGGCGCACGTCGCACCGATCGCCAGCCGAAAAAAGGCTAAAAAGTGCGCCGCCGCCGCCGAAAATATTTTTGACGTGCGCCGATTTGCGCCGCCGCCGAAAGCAACTGCATCACCGCCACCGCCGCCTTCCCATTTTTTTCGACGTAATTATTATCGATATTTAAACAAAAAAAGAAATTAAAAAATTAAAATTTTAATTTTTTTTTAGAAAACGCCGCCGCCAGCCGAAAAGCTTTGAAAAACGTGCGCCGCCGCCACGGAAAATATGAGTTACACCGATTTGTGCCGCCGCTGAAACCACTCTGCATCAATTTTCGCCGCCGCCGATTTTTTTTTTACTGGCGCACACGTCTAGTGTCAAAGTAGAAGTAGCACACATCAACACTGGTTGTTCTCCTCAAAATCTAAGCAGTCAATACCTAAACTTCTGCTTGCCATTCCTCTAGTTTTTGCTCAACCAACATCAGAATTGCCCGAAGTTCGTCACGAGTATAGCAGCAACTCAAGGGCGTGCCAACTTGAAAACATCATCTCTCAAGATTGCGCCGACAGACTGGAACGGATGGGGTACTATAATGGTCTATCGATAGCGGCACAGCCGTCCTTTATGTATTGCGAGCATGGGGTCAACAAATACATTTGGAAACCCCAGAAATAAAGCGATCTTGACTGGGAGCTCTAACAAAGCCGGTCATAACCCTAACGACGGACAAACATAACTCAAGAGCTAAATACGAGAGTCACAATGAATTATGTAACTGCAAATTTTGCTTAATGATAGTTCATACATTATAAAAAAGGATAGGGAATGAACCATCCCAACGCGATAAATCTAAAAAAACTACCACCGAGTCCTTCAGTACTTTTTGTAAAACGATTGCGGAATAAAGACTGAGGTAGCTACTTCTTCGTCACACCCCCTTACAAGCTTATAGGTCGACCTATTGTTAAACTTTGAACATTTCGTTTAAAGATGAGCTCAAAAATTTCGGCGCGTCGAAAACGTTGTCACCGACGCTAATTTTCATTCAGCGCGTCGCCGCCGCCTTCATAACACTCGTCGCGCCGCCGCTGACAGTTTTCAAATCGGCGCACACGTCCATTGCAATTGAATCATGAAATTCGACAGACGGGCAACATTGGAACTGATCACAGACGACAAGAACAAAAGGCTGATGAATGAGCAAATGAAGTTCTGGCAACAGTAGAAATATTTGAAATTTCCGCTACCAATGGCAGAGTTTAATTCGGTCATCTGCAACTTGGTTGGTGTGGTTAACGAACGACCGTTCAAAAAGACCATTACAGCATTTACCACCTGAAGTTCTTCAACTACTACTACAACAACTACTTCACTTTCTGTTCAATTGAACGCTAATTTTTTGAAATCACTGTCCTGAATGTGGCACTTAGCTTACAATAATAAAAGTTAATTATAAATATCACAATTGATTTTTAAGTAAAAATCATGCTGTCCGATTTTACAGTTTTGACAACACCATTTTTTGTTTGCTGATTTCTCACTTTTCACGCATGGTGTTTGGCATTTTTGATAAAATTAACAATTAACAAAACCTCTACTTCCCGACCAAAACACCACAAATCAGCGATAACCAACAAGCCGAGTTAAGATGTTTGAACACGTTCGACTGTTGCTAAAAATCTCTATCGTTCGTTATCTTGGAATTAGTTTTTACTGGTGTACGAAAATAGGAAATGCAAACGTTTTTGTTTTCGTTATCACCCAAACTGAACGTATGAATAATCAACTCAATAGAATACACGGAGCTGTGTTGGTTTCGTTAATTTTTCTCGATAGATGAGCCCATTCCTCCAGGCGCGGTGCACAAATCAGCATCACTTCATCGAAACGTTTTCGACCGATAAAAACGAATTCACCATCTCCATGTGACGGCGAACAATGTGTCGGCGTATGAAAACGAAATTCCCCCAAATCCATTTCATTTGCGTTTACATCATTCGATATCTGTAGCTTTCGACGATGCCGTTTTGTTTTGAACTTCGGATCTTTGTAGTGATGACGCCAAGCATCTTCCGCAATTCGAGTCGCGTCCATATTGTCGCGCAAAATTTTGGTCTGTTTGATCGTTATTTCGACGGTGTCAAGTGATTGCTGTTGTTGAACGGAATAAATGGTGCCGCGAGTAACTAAAAATTGTAAGAAATCTTTTTAGAAAAATTTGGAAAATGCATTTCAATTTATGGACCGTTACCAATGTCACTGCTGCAATATGCGTGAACTAATTCTTCTTCTGAGCATGGTCGACATACCTCCCATGATTCACCGAAACTGCCTACAATCTCTTCGTCACCATTAACATAACCAACACGACGATTGCGATTTAAAATCTCATGATTAGCACCACTGGTTTCCTTCTCGTCGACGCCTCCATTGTACAGCCATTTACCCCACCACATCCACCATGAATTACTTTCATTTTTCTCAGAGTTCATCTTCAATGAATCATTTCCATCGTTGCTTGTCTTATCGTTTTTCAATAATTGCGTTTGCATCGAATGTCGCTTATTGTTTATGAACTCGAGATTGTATTCAAATATCGTTTGCATGATCTGAAATGGCGTTTCTGCGAAAGAAAAATGCATTCTTATTTTTGTTATTTTCTTTGTTCATTGCATTTATTTTTTGTTATTGTTCGGTTGATTTAATGAGCTAATTGCATCGAGAAATGATTTAAATTGAGTCTTTGTTATTGAATCAAATAAATTTCAGTCGCCACAACAGTGCTTCACATTGCAATGAGTGTGGTGGCTGACCTAAGGTATCTGTTCACTAGAAGAGGTGAAAGGATGAAGTAAAAATATTTAGCAAGATGATACCAGGAGTATCCGCTACCTGGACCTCCGTTTTCTTCATTTCCTCCTCATATAGTAGTAGTGGTTTATTTGACATATATGTGTAAGGCAAAGCCTTTTTGTTGCGATATGAAGATGAATGGTAAATGTGAAGTATGAATGAATGAATGAATGAGCATGACGATTGAGGGTGAGGGTGAGGATGAGAACGAATAAAACAGTGGCTCCCAGGCCGTAGTGATCCCTGCATACACGCTTAAAGCCAATTAACGAAACAACGCTTTTGATACAGCTAGGCAATGCGTTATACTTCGAAACTCCTCGCACAAAGAACGAACGGTTCGTAATATCCTTATCGTTACGAGGTAGTTTTAAGTTCAACGTCCTGCATGAGGATCCAAAACACAAGTTTTCGAACAGATAGTTCGGCTCATTGTGCAAAAACGATGAAGTAAGGTAATCGAAGTAGGTGGTCACGCCCAAGCAGCAGATTTACATGAGAGGAAATGCAATCGTAACGCCCAATTCGATATGTAAATTTCACACATGCGTTGAAGGATCTCTCCAGAACATTTTTTGCTGATGATGAAAGCTCCCCCAGCACGGGACAATACGCAAAATGGGGCAACAAGAGGGACTTCACAAGCAGCTTTCGTGTTTCACGAGGGAAAAAACGAGATTCCTGCTACATCAAACGAAGACCAGCAAAAATTTTAGCAGAAACCGCATTAACAAGGCGATCCCATCCCAGCCGGGGGTCTAGCGTCAACCCTAAGTCCTTCAAAAAATCCGCGTACCCGATATTCACACCCTCAAAGGTCACTTCCGGAATGTCCTTAACCCATGCACTTGTAGACATGACAATCGCTTTGGTTTTCACGCCATTCAACTTCAGACCATTGACCTTCGCCCACTCCGATTTGGTTGACAAATCCAACTTCAGAAGGTGGATATCTGCAAGCACACTGTCCTCATTGACCGACTTACACAACTGGAAGTCGTCAGCAAATAAGTGGCTCTTGCAGTGGTTCAGGTTTCGGGGCAGATCATTTATAAACATCGAAAAAAGGATTGGACCCAAAACTGAACCTTGAGGAAGACCACAACTAATCTGACGTGACTGGGAACGATCCGACAGGTAAGAGCGGATACGATTAGCTGCGGTTGACGAGAACCCGAATTCAGAGATCAACTTCCCTATGAGGAGGCTGCGGGAAACTGAGTCGAAAGCTTTAGAGAAGTCGAGCAAGAAAAGAACAGTAGCAATGTTCCTACTCATGTTGATTCTAATGTCATTTGTAACTTGAAGAAGAGCTGGTGTCGTACCATAGTTCGATCGGAAACCCGACTGGTACTTGAACAACAGACAATGTTTATTCAGATGATCAGAAATCTGTCATTTCAGCAATTTACCAAGGACCTTAGATAACGATGGTAGAATACTTATTGGCCTGTAGTCATCCAGCGAGTAAATACACGAGCATTTATGACGAGGCAAAACTTTCGCAGATGTCCAAAGTTTGGGGAAACAAGACTTCGTTATCACCGCATTAAAAATCAGCAAGATAGACGGCCGGCAGCACGATCGGAAGCAACAGTTTAATAAACGAGATAGGGACCAGATCTAGTCCAACTGAGTTCGATTTTACACTGTTGAGCGCCGCTATGACTTCGGATTCAGCGACAGTAGCAAACGAAAACGCAACATCAGTGCCCAGTGATGATCGAGGTAACGATACATACGAGAGATTGATCGCTCTGGGAAAGTCGGAATAGACAGGCCTGCATACGAAGTGACCATTCAGCTCCTTTGCCGTAAAAGGCGGGGTCATGCTGTCGGATTTTTTCAAGAATCCCAAACGTCGTAGACTACCCCACAAATTCCGAGAAGGGGTGACCGATCCAAATTTCCTCGAGAAGTAAGACCTCTTTGCCATCGAGATGACCGAGGCCGCCCTGTTCCTCAACACCTTAAATCGACAAAAGCTATCGCCAGTGCGCAGCCTCTTCCACTGCTAATATGCCAGATCACGGACGACTATCGCTTTGCTGATGTCTGAGTTATACCACGGATTTAATTCTCGTTTAGTTGCACAAAGAGAGAGTGGGGCATGTAGGTTCAGAAGACGAATGACGTCATTGCTAAATGTCTCAACTAAGTGATTAACGTCGCTGATACACATCAGCTTCATCCAGTCAACTTTGTTTGCATCTTCCATGAGACTACGAACATTAATATCGTGAATACGCCTAGTCATACGAGGCGGCTTCGTAGTATACCTCAAATCGCATCTATACGAAAGAAAGATCAGATCATCTTTGGATATACCGGACATGCTGATTTGGGAAAACCGAATGACTTTCTCCGATGATCTAGTGATGAGATGGTCAATAGCGGTGGAGTTCGTTGGCGAGAAATGAATCGGTTCATCTGAAACGAAACGAAGGGAAATCCCTTCAACCACAGAGATGTAACGTCGCGTCTTACTCGATCTTACTCTTTGAAATCACCGGCGATAATCACATCACTGTACATCGCAGTGTATCTCTGTAATATATCATCGAGATTGGCAATGTCATCGGCCTTCGGTGGCTTATACATAATTCCCGAAAGGACCTTATGCGACGCAAGACATAGCTGTGGCCCCATAAAGAACTTTCGCTTTATAGGAGCAGAAGGTTACTCGAAAGCGAGTAAATAGGTACAGAAAAGAGTGGGAGGTCTTCTAAAATCGTAGTACAGTTTTCTAGAATGAAATTCAACATTTACTTACTACTCTAAAAGATATTTCTTGAATAAGACAGATTCCGATTGATCGGGTCTTTCTGAGAATGTTTTTAACAATCAAATTCTGAGAAATTTGACCTAGAGAAGTATAATGTGACATACAATGACATGCTATAAGATAGACTGGCACTGGAAGTCTTTGACAAAAAATTAACACAAATTGAAGCAAGAGTAATATGTGAAATATTTAGTAGTGTTGGTAAATTACTTATTTTCAGCATAGAGTCGTACGCTGGCGTTTCGTCGGCTGGGTCTTCAGTCATTAGTCTTTGGACTACATCCTAGACTTGTCCAATGTTCAGCAAAAATGTAGAGGAGAGTTGTACTAATCGACTCTCAAAGACGACTGCGTCGACTTAAAATTGATTGGTAGCCGAATGCGGCCGAAGGTTCAATTTATAGGGAATTATCCCCCGGAGAGAAAAAAGTGGAATTATCACCCAGGGAATTATCGCCCGGGAATTATCCACCGGAGAGATTGGAACTATCACCCGGGGAATTATCGCCCGGGGAATTATCGCCCGGGAATTATCCACCGGGTCGATGTGAATTATCACCCGAGGAATTATCCACCGGAAAGATTGGAACTATCGCCCGGGCAATTATCGCCCGGGAATTATCACCCAGCTATTTGAAGCTTGGGAATTATCCCCCGGCGCGGCGGTGACATGTATTTTCCCCGGGCAGCTAAATGGCATTGCTTTCATATTTAATTCTTTGCGTGATTTGTGCACTTCGAACTGTTATCATGAAAAGTTCGTTACGCAAGTCGACTCGAATTGGTTTTTACAAAATTCTCGATATATTTGTGAGTCTCGAGATTATTGTAACATTCGGATGTGTTAAACTCACATCCTTATGTTACAATACTCCCTCAGCTCACAAATACATCTCGAATTGTGTAAAAACCAATTTTCTCGTCTCGTTGTGTAAATAACCATTTGATAGTATGTCATTGGGTGTGGAAAATCATTTCTCCCGTTCAATAGCGGGTGGAAGACTGCGGTTTTTGCTCTATAGGTATGTAAAAAATGTTCCTTCGCCATAGTGACGTAATTTAAATTAATTGTTAAATGCAAAATCCGATTGCACTGCGAGCAAAATTTGGGAACATATTTGCACCATTTTGGATGAAACAGAAAAAGATTTTTTTAGAAAATAAAACACTTAAAAATTGATGCCAAGGTTTCCATTCAACTTTCTATTCCATATAAATTTCACAAAAATAAATGAAGGACTGTTTGTAATACAACTCCTTGATCATACGAGAACTCAATGTATTTGTTTATGTTCGCTATTTGGTTGAAAAGTCTTTTGCATGCAACTTTTAATTTTAATTTAGTTAAACGTCCGTACAAATTATGATAATAAAATATTCAATGAACGGATGAAATTTGATATCTCGTCATTATTCAAATTTTATTTTGAGGTAAATGTGCCGTGCATTCTGTATAACGTGGCTGCAACGTTATAAAGGTTGTAGGAAAGTCTCGATGAGTTGAATAAATTTGTGTAGCGAATGTTATGAACAGAATCTTTGAACAATGACCTTTCGGGACGGAACGCTTAAATAAACCTCGAGCATTCTACTAAAAATGACGAGCACTCACATTTCAAAGAAAATGGGCAAAGTCAAGGGGAGATAAGCGAGAAAATTGAAAAAATCGTTAAATCCTTTGAATACAGTCAGCTCAAAATACTTACATACAGTGGACATGGACAATAAAATTCCATTATGACGCTAGTCCACTTACAATTCAAAAATGCAAGATTTGTTTTAACGTAGACTCAGGAAGCATTCAGCATTTTTGTTCTCCTCGCGTCGTACCCCTAAAGCTACGGTTTTTCTGATTCTAACTGAAATCGAAATATTGGTCCAAAGTCCTAGATCCGGAGATAGAACCTTAAAAACATTAGGAATTTTCAGCACAAAATGTGTTTTTACTGTCACAAGGTACCCTGCAGAATATCCTGCGTAAGTAGTGACTTAGGTACTTCCTTTGTCACAAAAACCACAAAAATGACCGTGTATCGAAAACTGACCTCAGAAGTTGTTTATATTTTGCTGGATATTGACCAAAATAAAGACACTTTTACCGGTCCCGCTTGCGAGCTAGGACTAGAAGAAGTACCCTTAAAATCTCATACCCGCCAGTGCGATTCATTATTAATCCTAAGCCTACGTCCGTCGTCATATTATTCACAATTTAATTGAAAATTACATACGGAAAAGCCCGTTTTCCAGCCTTATCCTCCGCAGCCCTTCATCCAATCCGCATCTCAATGCCACAACTAATCCCCATCCTGACCTCTTAAACCCGCACCTACTTCAGCTTGTCAAAGTGACGTTTTAAACGTCAAAGCTAGCAAAAGAGGCGTTAGGGAAAAGAAACAAAATGAATGTGTCGTTGGCATTAATATATTTGATGCGTAGCGTACTGTCAAAATCGTCACGTAAAGCATTCGTTTTGCGTCACATAAATAAATCTAATTCTAAGAAATTTTTCAAACAAAAATCTGAATTTTCTGTAAGATGCAACTAATGCTTCGCAGCTGGACATTAAAAAAATCCGCTAGAGGTCACTTAAACAACTCCGAAGCAAGACAATCGAAAAAGTCGACCGTAATTATTGAGGGAAAAGAGCAGAGCCTTTCTTACGAAATCTATTTCATTTGGGAAGAGATATTTCTTTTGTGCGTAATTTAGACAAAGGAAATGGAAAACACGAAAAAGCAACTCATAACCAATTTCAATTCCTATATGCATAAATGTTCATCAAATTTTTGCAACTCCAAGCTACCTGGAGCAAAGGCGTCGTTTATGGGTACTTGATGGGTTCGATCGTACCCAGCGAAAAGTTAAGGAAAAGTGAAATGAATCTTAAAGTAATTCAAATATTCATCACGTACGATAGAAGTGCATCATTCTAACGCGTGTGGTCAGGTTCCAAAGACAGAGACCAAAGGATTTTTTGGACCCGTACGAAGTATGTGTCCTATGCGTTTACCAAGACGTTTGTAGCCGGTAGATTTGAGGGGGATGAGTAGGGCGAAGCACAGATCATGCCTAGATTCCGAATCCAAAAAAAAAAAAATTGTCCGTCCGTAAACACAACAACTCGAATAACTCTTGACCGACTTTAAAAATCTTTTTTTCCCCTGAAAGGTAACTGAAAAACTGAAGTCAAATTCGAACTTGGGCATTTTTGAACCAAGGGCCGCCGAGCAATAACTCGAGTAAATCTTTTCCGATTTTCATGAATCTTTTTTTAATCGATGAGCCAATGAGTGCCCAAAAATTTATGGAAGAAAATTTGTTGAATTTGGGCCCCGTACCTAGCTAGGGCTCTAAAAATGAGTATCCACAAGACCCTGCGTGTTTTTTGTACATATCTCGAGTGAATCTAATCCGATTTTCATACAGGAACGGAAAAGTGAACACCTAATTTTCATGATTCTTTTTGTATTTGAGAGGTGAGCGAATGCCTAACCGTCCTCAAGAAAAAATTTTGGTCCTAAAGTCGGCCGAGTTTTTTTTGCAATATTTTAGAGAAAGTCAAAGTTTTGCCCATGAAAATATGGGTCCGCGGCCTGTACGTTGGGCCATAGGTCGGCCCTAAGCTGAACCCTAACCCGAAAAATATTTTTTTGCTATGTTGTAGAGAAAATCGAATGCTTCGTGCGGGTTTTTCGATATTGCCTTTATGCAATCTCCAATGCAATCAAGTAAACACGCAAGCACTAATTTAGCGATTTCATTAAATTCATCTGCATTAGAGAGTTTGGGCAAAGCGACCTATAGCCAAATTTATAACATATGTATATAGCTATAAGTAATAAGTTATATGCTTACGTTATAAGTTACAAGCTTACGTTATAAGTTTACATTACGAACAATGAGTTATAATTTATAAGTTATAAGTTTACTGTACAAGTTATAAGTTTGTAGCCTAGATCAGCAATCAGCATTGTTGCTGTTCCAGATCAGTACTGATCAATTTAAAAACTGCTCCGGATCAGTAATCATCAGTTTCAAAACTAACCCGGATCAATACAGATCAGTTTCAAACTGATCTGTGTCAGAACTAATCATTTTTAAAACTGATCCGGATCAGTACTGATTAGTCTGAAAAATGATATGGATCAGTTTTAAAATTGATCCCAAATAAGTAGTCGTCAGTCTTAAAACTGATCCGTATCAGTACTGATCAGTTTCAAAACTACTAATTCAAATTCTGATCAGTTCTGAAGTGGATCATTTTGGAACTGATCAGTACTGGTCTGGATCAGTTACAATACAGAATCTGGGCTATAAACTTAAAATGTTAACTTATAACGTAAACTTTTAACTTATAACTTAAACATATAACTCAAAACAAATAACTAGATGTGATAAATTTGGCTATAAGTAGCTTTGCCCAAACTCTCTATTCCTTGCGAGGAACGCAGACTTTCGTACGGGGTCGCGTAGCATATATTTTCTTTCTCTTTACTGTAGACTAACCTCCAAAACGGCTGGACGAAAACACGGCATCAGCATGTCGTATGCGAATGCCCGAGGTTCTCCTCACTAAGGCTCAGGACACTAGGAAGTCATGTAGTCCAACCCGAAAATGTCTTCAAAATGGGACCTGCCGCTCTAGACAGGTTCCTGGTGGGGACTGGGAGGTTTTCGAGATTTACATGATGAACGGGTTAGGAAACAAAGGATCATCAGATCTGTGTTTCAAGGAACAGCAATGGACCGGCCCAAACTGATAAATCTAAAAAAATGTTTTCCCGCAACATCTAGAGGCAAGTACAAAAAGATCCAATATCACATCACTGATCAAGTTTTGGCAAGTTTAGATATACATTTTGATTCCGGAATTTATATGTTGAGTAATATGGAAGATTTTGCGACAGACTCAGACAAATGACTATGCGATTCTTCACATTCATCGAGAAATCGCTAGCTCTAAGACGATTTCATTTCATTGGTCGAGGGGGAGCAAAAAGAGGCAACGTATGAGCATTGAACAAAGTGTAGCGTTGTTACTGTTACTGTTTATGAAAGATGAAAAGTATTTCAAAGTTGATATATTCAATTCCTCGTCGAATCCAACAGCCCAAATAGAATCCGGCGCCTCTGACCTCGAGCACACATTAAAAAGACTTCAAAAACCCTTACTTATGTATCCGATATTAGAACTTTTTTTTCAGTGCAATCAATTCAAGTATTCATAAAAAAAGGTTCACTTACTATCAGCTTCCACATAGAGCGCCACCTGTCCGCCAATGCTACGGAAACACTTGACCATTTGTTTATCGTTGACATCATCATACAAAGCTATCAGTCGTTTTGGTGCTTCTAAATAAATCCTTGCAATTTGATTACTTTTTATGAGATCATTTTTCGCTCTAGTTTGGTTTTTGATGTCGCCGTTTTCGCGCTGTAGAATTTGATCAGTTGAAGTTTTGTGTACCTTCAAACAGGCGCGAAAACTTTTCTCCGAATTCGGTGAGCGAATATTGCTTCGAAGAATTATGCGTATAGCACCGCGAGGATAATTCCATACAATTTTTCCAGCCGAACATCTTAGGTCTATTGAGACTATTTCACGGTCTTGATGTTGGTTGCTCAATCCGCTGAAACAATAAAAACAAAAATTAAACAACTGAAAATGTTATTTGATATTTGCTACGCATATTGTTAAACTAGATGTGTAGCAATGAACTATTTATACCGTAAAGCGACCTAAAACATTAATGTCTTGGTCGCTTTGTCAGAGCAATAAAATTTAAATTTTTTACGAGCGTAATTCGATATTTTCGATATTTATTACTAGGAAAACTAAAAGATTATAAAAACCGCAAAGCGTTAAACATCGATAATTTTCTACAGCTGAACGTTAATTTAAAAAATTAAGTGTTGCTTTGATAAAGAAAGCCATAGTGGGTGTCTCTTACTATAAAAATCGTTCGACTTTTCGTGTCATTTCTGTATATTTTATAGAAATTGTTTTTCAATATCCCGTATGATATAGGACTACATTACGTTTGGGATGTGTATTTCATCGGCGGAAACTGAGCCGGATAGTAGTTGGAAAGAGAGAGGGGGTGAAAAAATAGTTGGACGTTTTTTATCTTTTTTATTCAATACTTCCGATTAAGTATAATAAATGACTGATGAAAAAATAAAGAACCATTGGGGAAATTCACGAGTACAATAAAAATATTGAAAACAGCTCATACAATTACTTCCATTTATTTTTATAGGTTTATAGATTATGGGATTTTATTACGTGCAAATAAACCTACAAAACTAAATGATAAAGATTGTAGATTTTGACCGATAAAACGTATTAATTTATCGATACCCGGTCATTTTATCTATATCATTCATTATTTTTTGTCGGTAGGTTGTTATCTTCTTTGCCCTTCTAGTGTTCGTTACACACGTTATACTTCTGCTGTATCTCATAAACTGAAATATCAACAAAGTTTTTATTGTTTATTGTTATTGTTGAAAGCGACGACCTCAACAAAATTGGTCTCTTACAGTTTTCTAGGATGCCCACAAAATTTTTAGTATATGTAAGAAACAATGTCAAATGGAACGTGGCTACAAAAAGGAATTGAGCTAAAAATCGAATTCTCCAATACATTTTTACGATCGTTTTACGTCTAAGACACACCAAATGTAGAATGTACATTGTACTTGTTTACAAATGTTTACAATGTACGTCCAGCTAAACCAATGGTTTAAGCGACACTGTGTACAAGTCACGTGCACATTATGAACATGTGACATTGTGACATGCATAATGTACACATCCACTATATAATGAACAAGTACTATGTACAATTTACAATAGATGATGAGCAAGTGGTATGTACAATATAAAACCGATGTATTTACTTGATGTACAAAAATATGTGCAACGTACAACGGATTTTTTTTACAAATGACACGTACAGTGTACAAATCCGTTGTGTGACGAACAAGTGAGTTGTACATTGTACAAGTGAGTTTTACATTGTACAAGTGAGTTGTACATTGTACAAGTGACTTGTACATTGTACAAGTGACTTGTATATGGGCAATTCCACGGTCGCTTCGTTCCCACGCGTGAAATTCTCAGTAGTTACAAAATAAAAGCAATAGAAAAGTTACTAATCTCTAGTTAAAGGATCAATACTTCTGATGCAGCATTTTGTATGAATATCTTTTCGTAACAACTGAGCATTTCGAGCGTTGGAACGGAGTTTTCGTGGAGTGGCCCATATTGTACAAGTGACTTGTGCAATGTAAAACTCACTTGTACATTGTACAAGTGACTTGTACATCGTACAAGTGACTTGTACATCGTACAAGTGACTTGTACATCGTACAAATGACTTGTACATCGTACAAGTGACTTGTACATCGTACAAGTGACTTGTACATCGTACAAGTCACTTGTACATCGTACAAGTGACTTGTACATTGTGCAGGTGACTTGTACATTGTACAAGTAACTTGTACATTGTACAAGTAACTTGTACATTGTACAAGTAACTTGTACATTGTACAAGTGACTTGTATATTGTACAAGTGACTTGTACATTGTACAAGTGAGTCGAATGTTGTAATAACAACGCATCGAAATAAGTGTGCACATCTAACATGTAAATTTAGCCCAATGGGAAAGTCAAGGAAGGACTGAAGATGCAGATGTGTCTTGAGTTCAAATCCAGCTTATGCCGAGTTATTTTTGTAAACGAAATACAGTTAAATTAATATGGATTTGATGAATAACGACGAAGTAAATAAGGAATCGTAAGGGGCCATTCAAATAGTGCGCACGCGGGAAATTGGCCTTTTTTGACCCCCCTCCCCTGTACACGCTTTCGCACGCTTTTCGAAAGACGCCCCCCCTAAAGTGCGCAAAAATTTATACTCACAATCCACACCATATACGTTTTCAGAGCGCCAGTACCTAAACAAAAGATTTATTTTAAAACGGCTGCTCTTTGAAAGAGTGGATTACAATAAAAATAGTGCACAACAACCAACGAAACAGCAGACAGTCTGGCTAAAGCAGGGGCACAAGAGTCGATAATAGGCCCTGAACCATGTCTGAAACTCTCGGAATCGTTTTTTAAAAACCAAATAGCCCAATGGAAGCGTTCAGTATTCATCAAGCACTGGAACACAATAAATCAGGCCAGACACTCAAAAAACTGCATCAGAATAAATGAGAAAAACGCAAGATACTTTCTGTCGCTGAGCAGAAGAAACCTTAAAAGAATGGCAGGTATACTCACAGGATACTGCCTTCTTAACAACTATCTCCACACCATAGGACTCAACAATAGCCCATTCTGTACAAGCTGCGGAGATATTGAAACGGCTGAGCACTTCCTTTGTAAGTGCCCAGCTTATATTACAGCCAGAGCCAAAAGCTTTGGATCGTACATCTTGCCACACAACATTATCTGAGCTTAACTCCCAGCTGCATTTTGGACTACCTAAATCGAACAAATAGGATTTAAGTAGTCCTCCGTGGGTATGCACAACAGGCCCACTAGAGGCTTAGGTGCTGGGCTACGCCCGACCGACCACAACTCAACTAAACTCAACAGTTGAAAGTCTTCTGCATCTCCAAACGAACCTATCCGCAGCTAACGTCTCTCAGCTACTTACGTCAACCGATTCGGGATTGGCATAGTACATGCTGCTTCGCATGTTTCGATGTGTTGTGGTTAACCTTTTAGAATTTCACATAGTCGACGACACGATGGAAAATCTCATTAGTGCCCATTAAAAGTATGGAGATGAGAAAAATGACGAGCGTAAGTATATTATTGACACAATTAAAGAAATGGACAATATTCTAGGACCATAGCTTTACAGGAACCTCATTTTTGGCTTAGAATTCAATCCGAATTCGAAGAATGGCTATGTTACTGCTTTTTTCACTTTACTTGTATCATCCCATCTTGTCCCTTTGCTAATTAAAAGGGAAATAAACCTGAACAGATGAAATATCACAAGAGTGCGCACGTTTTCGGACAATACCCCCCTCCCCCTCGCACGCTTTTCGAAAAAAAACCCCTCCCCCCTTAGATGCCTGCGCACTATTTGAATGTTTCCTAATAACTAACATTGAAATAAAGCTGAAGTGTTCAAAACCGGTTGTACATATTACAAATACATAGAACAATGTACTTTCTACATGTACAATATACGTACTACATGTACAATGTACGTTCTACATGTACAGCCAAAGCGTTGAAAATAGATTGTACATTGTACAGATGTATATTACAATGTAACGTGGTTTAAGCGACACGGGGCAAACGCACAAATGTACATGTCTCGAGTTCGTTTTTTTTTTGTGTAAGAGAGTTATTGATTGATAGAGGGGAAGAACTTTGCGAAAATTTTATCATCAAAGTGACACCCTTTGTAAGTCCTAAGTGCATTAAGAATACACTCAAACACAACGAAAATGTGTAAACTTTTTGTTCATATTGTAGTCGGAAACTGGAACAAGAAAATCATCCAGTAAACACGCAGCATTATGTAGGTAGCAGTCGTAACATTATGTTATTGGGCATGTTAATTAAATCATTTCAGTTTTAAGTCTTTTAAAGAAATATATCGAGGTAATCGAGGTAATTTAATTATCATCTAAATTTCTTATGATTGATTTAACATCGAAGTGCTGTCGGTTTCGGTGTGGGTGCGAATGGTGATAGAATTGGTTTTGTGAAGTTAATTTATTTCTGAAATATGGATTTTGTGGGAAATATATCTTTTAGGGCACACACAAAAAAAAAATGCCGCGCGGCCGCACAGTGATAATTATTTTGATTGAAATGTTAATTTTGCCGACATCGACAGTTGAATGGAGCGCCGTATAGTCGGTCAAAATTGTTCCGCTTAGTCAGCGTTAAGAGAAAAAAGGTCAAGGGTATCTCGTACAGCTCTACCGGTTACGTTCACACGAACCAGACTTGCATGTGTCAGTCAGCCAGTAAGTCGGAAATCGGATTGGCGACTTGTGTACTCTAATGTCCAACTAGGCGAACTTTTAGATTTTTAAGAGTTGACTAATAGCAGAAACTAATAAAAAAACTCAAATAAATACAATTTTAATCAGACGGAAAAAATTCATACGAAAATCATGATCACGAAGTGGTTTCCCGCGCTTTCAAAAATATTATTTTCCAATCCCTCAATTGGGAATTTCATGAAGGGAGAAAAGCAGAAATATGCTAAGAATTTTTACCTGGGTATGGGCAATAAAATAATTCTAAGAAAACGTTTCTGATGGGAAAAATTCGTTTTTTCGGTTATACTGTAAAATAATGCTGAAATTCTAAGTAAATCTAAAAAAATGAAACGTGTGGGAAACTAAATTTTTTCACAGCTAGACACTTTTTTCTTGTTATCTTCAAATAATGTTAGTTTAGTGGACGACTGAAAAAATTACAGAAATTATGCGAACTCGTAGACAAAAGAAATTATACGAAACCGTTAACCATTCACTTACCTGTTGGGTAAAAATTTCGTGCCACCACCGCTAATAACAAACAGAAACAGTCAATGAATTGCTAATTTTTCTTGTAGGCATTTTGCATCATTTTGCAATGGAATAAATTCCAAGAATCTAAACCATCAATTACCACATCGCCCGCAAAAAAAAGCAGCAAAGAATCTTACTATTCCCTAATCTCATTAATAACAGAAGACCAATTTAACGAAAATGTCTTTCTAATTACATGTTGATGTTCGCTGATTATGTAAAACTTTGCGCTATCGCATAAGATTGCATGTCGATGGTCTTCTTTCGGCGTCAACGCACATTATCCTTATTCCCACTTTCGTGATATTTAATATAAAAACAAATATATAACTCGAGCCCCGTAGACGACAGTAGGTACAGACTATAAATTTTAATGAAAAAGAAAATCTCAATGGGTATAGGAAAGTAGCGATAGAGTTAAGTCAAAGAAGTTGATTCCTATGGTGCTGCTTCTTGCAGCTAGGTGCATTGAGGTGCGGCTAGGTGCAGCTAGGGGTAGTGGGGTGCAGCTAGGTGTAGTGAAGTGCAGCTAGATGCAGTGAAGTGCATCTAGGTGCAGTGAACTGCAGCTAAGTGCAGTGAAATGCAGCTAAGTGCAGTGAAGTGCAGCTAGGTGCAGTGAAGTGCAGCTAGGTGCAGTGAAGTGCAGCTAGGTGCAGTGAAGTGCAGCTAGGTGCAGTGAAGTGCAGCTAGGTGCAGTGAAGTGCAGCTAGGTGCAGTTAAGTGCAGTGAGTGCAGCTAGGTGCAGTGAAGTGCAGCTAGGTGCAGCGAAGGGCAGCTAGGCGCAGTGAAGTGCAGCTAGGTGCAGTGAATGACAGCTAGGCGCAGTGAAGTGCAGCTAGGCGCAGTGAAGTGCAGTGAAGTGCAGCTAGGTGCAGTAGCGTACTTCAAAGTGAAATGCGTAAGATTTTAAGGATTTTATACATACAAACGGATATAGACTCTAATTTTCAAAATATTCCTAAATTTCGTTGAGAAACGATTTCGCTTGCGATTTTGGGTTTCATCATTTACATTTTCATGCCAATTGATCCCTCAACAATCTACCTTACATTCACTGCCAAATCTTTGGAATTTTTTTTTGTCTGCCTTATTATTTAAGATCCACGATTTTCCACAACAACAATGGGAAATACCATTTGCTTTTATTCTGAAATCCTTTCACATAGCGACAGTTTCTGAACAAACGATTCGTGTAAAGTACAATTTGATCCAAGATTTCTTACGCGTTTAGCGCGACGTTAGCTTACACTGAACAAAATTGAAACAAAACTTTGTTTTTACCACCGCGAAAACCTGCGCCGTAGTACAAGGTTTACAAAGTTTTTGTTTAAATCTTGGTCATTGTATGTCAAAGTACACGAAATTTCATGACGAATTGCATAATCTGACAAGCAAACAATTTTTCGTCATTTGACATTATGAATCCGTCATGAGATTCCAATACTTTGACATAGACCGATAGACACCGCGGCGTACAGAAAGCGAAAATCACGGAAACATTTGTCCTAATGTTCTTTGGAAGATCGGGCATTTGCAGTGGGATAAAATTTCCATATGCATGGCTATGGTACAAACTTCATGGAAAATCAATAAGCCTTGGGCTTCACACGAGGCTAAAAACGAAAGAAAAATTAATACTCCCGCGCAACATGAGATCCTCTGCGTTTCCAACCACATAATATTACTTTAAAATATTGATTTTATTTTTGTTTGGAAGTTGCTTTAAAATTTGAATGTGAAACCTAATCTGCAATTTTGCGACCAAACACGCGTATAAAACATGTTTCTTATTTCCAGTGTTATTGCTTCGCGAATATGTGCGCTGGCTGCTTATATTACCATACCATACACTAACCACTTCATAAAAATGCTTTCAACATTATGCACACTCCTCTCTATTGTTTAGGCCTCTTGAATATTTAATATTTTATTCGCCGTGACATTTATTATTAGTGGATTTATTTATTTTTTTTACATATACTTTTTTTAAGAACAAGAAATGAGAACCAGTTTCATTTTAAAGCCGAAACAATGAATGCCTCCGGGTTCTATCATAACTTAGAGGCTGTGGTATAATGCATGCGCATTTTATATAAATGAAAGAGTTTTAGGTATAAAAGACATTTTTAATATTATTATGTTGTAGACAAACTAAGGCACAGTGGCGGACCATTGTTCCGTTGACGTTTGACACCCACACGAAGTGTAGTATTTCGATTAACAAAAGTGGGCTTTTTATTGAATGGTTCTTCGATCATAACATTTATAAAAGTACTTAATTAATAGACAAGACAGCGGTTGCATCGACCCACTACATCAATTTATTTATTTTCAAATAAGTTGACAGGCTGTTTGTTGTCTACGCTACAAAGTAGATTTTTTATTTTATGGTTTAATTGTAATGGTCAAAGCCTTTAGAATTTCAAATAGATGGAAGGATTAAGAGAGGGACAAAAAACAAGTCGTGCAGAAATAGTTCCATTTTCGAAAACTCATAAAAATCCATTTTACGTCCAAGGTAATCTTCGCTCTTAGTTCGACGCGACGTCGGCTTATGTCAAACTAAAGAAAATTTCGTGACGAAATTCATAATACGTCAGTCAAACGACGAAAAAAGGTGACTTTGTCACGAAATATCACGTCCATGTCAACGGTCAAATGAAACGTCATAAAAGGG
The DNA here is from genome assembly GCA_029228625.1 of Pseudolycoriella hygida. Classification (NCBI taxonomy): domain Eukaryota; kingdom Metazoa; phylum Arthropoda; class Insecta; order Diptera; family Sciaridae; genus Pseudolycoriella; species Pseudolycoriella hygida. The sequence goes on from WJQU01002972.1 coordinate 38,526, forward strand.
AACGAACGGAACGGGCAGAGCGAAGAGTTGAGGAGAAGTGGGTAGTTCGGCAGACACCGCAAGGTACGGACGCACCGTCCACCGCTACCCATCATATTAGAGAGTTTGGGCAAAGCGACTTATAGCCTTTATAACATATATATATATATATAGCTATAAGTAATAAGTTATATGTTTTCGTTAGAAGTTACAAGTTTACGTTATAAGTTACAAGTTTACTATACGAGCTATGAGTTATAATTTATAAGTTACAAGTTTACGGCATGGCACAAGTTATAAATTTATAGCCCAGATCAATATTGTAAGTGACCGATATTAGTACTGATCAGTTTTAAAACTAATCCGGATCAGTACTGATCAGTTTCGAAACTGATCCGGATCAGTACTAATCAGTTTCGAAACTGATGCGGATCAGTACCAATCAGTTTTGAAACTGATACGAATCAGTACTAATCAGTTTCGAAACTGATCCGGATCAGTACTAATCAGTTTCGAAACTGATATGTATCAGTACTGGATCGCTTTTAAAACCATTACGTACCAGTACTGATCAGCTCTGATGCGGATCGGTACTGATCAGTTCTGATGCGGATCAGTACTGATCAGTTCTGATGCGGATCAGTACTGATCAGTTCTGATGCGGATCAGTACTGATCAGTTCTGATGCGGATCAGTACTGATCAGTTATGATGCGAATCAGTACTGATCAGTTCTGATGCGAATCAGTACTGATCAGTTCTGATGCGGATCACTACTGATCAGTTCTGATGCGGATCACTACTGATCAGTTCGGATGCAGATCAGTTTTTGTACCGATCAGTACTGGCCTGGATCAGTTACAATACTGATCTGGATTATACACTTATAATGTTAACTTATAACGTAAACTTGTAACTTATAACGTAAACATATAGCTCAAAACAAATAGGAATTTACTGAATTTGGTTATATGCATATGTTATAAATTTGGCTATAAGTGGCTTTGCCCAAACTCTCTATTGTACATTACATCGAACAAAATAGTTTTTTTTTTGTATAAGTCGGTGTCGTCCTTTATTTCTTATGGGTATTCTATTTAGAAAGACAGATAGATAGAGAGTTTTGAGGAGTTACATTGATTGGTGGTGTTCTTACCTTAATTGCCAAGTGCAATGGTTTAATATCGTAGGTGTAAGTTAAATTTTATGTGACTTTTCTTTCAGTCTACTTTTGCTTCAATAGAGTGTTATGAGAGAGGATTTTAGGTCAGTTATTGAAACTTGTCCAGCGGAAATCTTTTGTGTTTCTTTCAAAAATCAGTTTCGCGCCGATAAATTTTGTATTAAAATGTTATTAAAATCTCCGAAGTCAAGTCAAAGTTCTCTCATCACAATACTCTGTATTTTTTGTTTGATGCCCGTGTATTTCTTAAAGTGTCATTGCGTGCAATCCATAACTATCAGTTTTCGTAATTCCTAACATTTCTCTATAATTTTCACGCAGTTCATCTGCTGATGGTCTCTAATTACAAACGTTTATCAAAATGCAGTCAAATGAAATCCTACACCTTTGTTCAATTTAATAAAATATTGTTTAGCAATCGAGTTATAACAAAAACACTGAGCAAAAAATAAGCTAAAAGAATGAAATCCCAATCCTAACGCCCAATCGATTTCACAAGTGAAAAAAAGAGTTAAAAGACCAGCAACAAACTGGTTCTACAGTGAATGGTCGCGTGCTATTATTCCTCTTTCGATAATGTATGGCGTTCGCTTTGTCGTTTTATTATTTTCCTTTTAGTGATCTTTTTGTTGTCTTATGTCCGTTGCTTATCTACAACTATCCATATACCTGAAAGCCATTTATAAAGTTTACCGATAGATACCTAGGAATTGTGTATTTCATGCGTACATTTTTCAATATTAGAGACCGTGGCTGGTTTTGGCTTATTGTCATTTATTTTCTTGTTTTTATGAATTTGTACAACAATATTGTTTATTGTAGTGCAGTTTGTGGGTGTTAATTTTAAACGATTACACTCTGGGATATGAATAATGGAGAAACCGATCGTTTGAACGTTAATCACGAATATCATGAGTTTTAGACCAAAGCAATTAATTTCCACTTCGGTTCATTCATCCTCTCGTTGATTTTACAATAAATTTCACGACACTAATCAGTGCTGAAATAAAGAGGGCGTACTTAATCAAAACTAAGGTGAGTATGTTGATGGCATCAGAATAAAAAAAAGGAAAAACTTAATATGCGTTTCCTCATTCCACACATACGAGCTAAATTGAAAGAGTGTTCTACTTCTACTAGTAGAGAGATGAGATTTTTTCTGTTTAAAAAAAAGTTAGCCCGTTCAGATCGAATGATTTACCCAGAGGTAATTCCGTAGAGATCTGTGTGCTAACAAAAATTCGGACGATCAATCACTGACAAAAAGACAAACATTTGCCTTCAGGTGTTCCAGAATGACTTCATAAGTCTATAATTTTTAATATAATTAATATCGCTGTAGTTAATAATTCACATTAACTGGAGAAAAATGACTTTTTCCTTAGTACGTGAAGGGTTTATATGAAAGTATAGGGTTGCTCACGCTACCTTCTCTATCTTGCATCTTTTGCACTCACACACAACGATCATAATGGAATGAGAAAAAAAATATTGTCGCCCACGCTTCAATACAGTGAACAGGTAACATACATGTGTATGAGTGATATATGATACAACAATATGCAATAAATGTTAGAGTGAAAAAGAAAGAAAATTCTCTGTTGCTGCGTTTTTAACTATAGAGATTTTCATGACACAAAATGCAAAAGTTTTTTAAGGTGTGGCATGAAGTGAAAAGTGTGTGGGATGAAGTGGAAAGTATGTGGAATGAAGTGGAAAATGTGGGAGATGAAGTGTGGGATGAAGTGGAAAGTGTTTGGGATGAAGTGAAAAGACACCCAACACTATTCCAATTTAATTCCACGCACTTTCCACTGATATCAGAAATGTTCAGATCAGTCAGTGGTTTGATTCTCGGGTTTATGCGGCAATCAATGATAAAAAATAGTTTGTTTTTCAATTTTCGCTATATTTTGGTTATAGTTTTGACCCATCATCAGTCTGAAAATAAGTTTGTTGTTGTTTACTATTCAGGGGGATTTGACTATTGAATTTACGTTACCTTCTTATACAAAAATATCACATTTAAGTTCAAAAAACTAACAAGAATGAGCTATGCTCGCTAAATATTTAACATTTAGTAAATTTAGTAAACACGGCAAAGAAACAAAAACTACGAAATGTTGAGATCAGATCAGATAAATATTTACAGTAATCTGAACTGATCTGAAAAATCAGATTTTACTTTTTTCAGATTCAGATCAGATGAAAACCATCTGCTCCGAACCATACGGAGGAGGCTTAATAGAGCCCATAGGCTGGCAAGTGTAAGAGTAGTAAGCGCATACTGAACGATATATCTAGAAGAGGTATGTGTCATAGCCAGGACGATGCCCATATGCATAACGCTGACGGAAGAAAGCGAATGTCATAGAAGAAGAGAATGGAGGGTCAACCTACCAGAACAGTTAGGACGCAATTAAGAGCCGAATCACTAAGACAGTGGCTGCAGGAGGGTGACTCCACGGACAAGGGAAGGTAGACCCATAGACTCATACCAAACATAACGACATGGGTACAGAGGAAACAAGGAGAGGTTAATTTCCAACTGACACAGTTTCCATTGGGCCACGGGTGCTTCAGGAAATACTTGCACAGGTTTGGATTCACAGACTCACCCTTCTGCACGACATGCGAGGGAGAAGAAGAGACTGCAGAGTACGTACTATTTGTCTACCCCTGCTTCGAACAAGAGCGAGGTGAGCTGATGATGGCGAGTAGGTCAGATGTAAAAGTCGAAAACATAATATCGGAGATGTGCCACGATGAGGAGATGTGGAAAGTAGCGGCTAATATAGTTGTAAAAATAATGAGGAAGCTGCAAAAGTGCATGGAGTGACTATCTAAGAAGACTGCCAGTTGATCTGAGAGAGTAGACGCAAAAGCACAGTCCCTCCCCAAAGTAGTGCTGTGAGGCGGTTCCGGGAAGAAGAGAGTATGGAGAGTAACGAAGCAGGTTTTAGTTAGTAGGTCATTGAAGTCATTGAGGTCATTGAATCCAACACTACCTTGGTCCAGCAGGACCGGCTGTATAAGAAGGGAAGATTTCCTCACGCTTATAAAAAAAAGATATGTGTTATCACGCCCAATTCTAGGAGTGGCTTTATCCCGAGATAAGCTTTTTTTCCTCTAAAACTCTGAAACACGTGTTCACTAAAATTTTATTTTCTACAACTTTACATTTGACAGTAAATCTCCATGTTGCATAACTAAACGAATATAGACAAAATACGCTTTACCATCGTATATGGCAGATAAACTTAATTTCGTCCATTCCATTGGTCCTA
>WJQU01002975.1:0-47574 GCA_029228625.1 Pseudolycoriella hygida
TTTTTTCGTCAAAATTTTTTTTCGCCGCAAATTTTTTTTCAACTTTTGTTTTCTCTTTTCTTCCAAAACTACTGATATCACAACAAAAACCCTTTTTAAAAGGGAAACTTGACGCAAGTCCTCGTCTCATCTTCCAAAACAACGGATATCAATTTGGGTGACGCTGACAGCTTCGGAACGCCAAAAATTCTTTTGAAACATTTTCATTGACAGAAATGCGACCCTCCCAACGTAATACCTGACGCTGCAAAATGACTATTCATTCAATACTTTCTACGTGAAACGAATCAAGCTGGAAATAATAGTCATGGTTATGGACATATAGAACCGTCGAAGCAATATTTGGTCATACTGGTTCCCTGGAATTAATTTATGCTTGAAGGCTTCACAGTTGCAGCAACAACTGCATAATATCGTCAACGTAATTCAACTCTGTACTGTACTCACTACTGCCGCGAGGATTTTATCGACAACTGGCTTCAGCCTCGGTATCTCAGTCAGTCGTTGGAAAGCTGCTGCGACGTAGGAGGGGGAGGGGTTAGGGGAAAAAACTCAATAGTTCGCGTATATATGTTGACTTGTCCCAAAGGTTTTCGTCTGGCGTTTTTTGAGTTGGTGAATTTCTTTTATGGGGTGCGGGCATGATTTACTGTGAAAGCAAAGAAAAAAGTCAATGCCGATTTTTAATCTAAAGTAAATTAAGCCAATGTGCGTAAAAAAAAAAAAAAAACAAAAAATTTTAAATCGAGCAAATTACTTGACCTCGCTGCGCTCTCACTTCAAACCTGACACTCGTTGAAACTCTCATAGTCATTTCGCACTTTAAAAGGAACTGTCTGAATAAGTTACTCCCTTCCCTTTATTTTTCTATAACAGACCTTAAAGAAACTATTTTCGCTCTTCCTCTGAGTTCACAAATACGAACTTTCGTATTCGAATATGAAAATATGTTGTGCTACATTTCATGAATTAAACATATTGCGCAGAAATCCTGACTCACAATCATTGAAAGCAGGAGACCCTTTGTGTTCTTTTGACTTGTTGAAAAAACATTACCGGTCGGTCCGGTAAACTAATCCTATGCTTAACATGTCTACAAATTTGCATCATCAAGATATAATTTTTGTTTAGGAACCCCTGAAACCACGGAATGGAACCGTAATAAAAATACGATTGTAACTAGTGCAGTGTAGATAAAAACCAACACATTTTTATATCACATCACATATTTGCTCATTATAATGTAAGTGTTTTGCTTTTGATTCGCTTAGTGGAAATAATTTTGATATTTCAGAGGGGTTCTTGTTTCCCTCATATAATCTGAATCGGCGTGTGTATACATTCATCCTTACACACACATTGACCAATTCCGCCACTAACATTGAATTGAAGAAAAAAAATGTACAGGGAAAACATAGCGCACATTTCTATCATTATGTAAGTGATGGAACGGACAACGGTTGCGACGCATGTTGTCAGTGCGCAGTGTTACAATTAATACGGGATATGTGATACGTGATATGTGCATTTTATTTATGTTGTTCTCTGCGTACATTTATAAAAAAAAGTAATTTTCTTTTTGCTTCCTGTGACATAATCAACATGAAACTGTAGGACGAGCATAAAAACAACAATTTTCTTTGATGTGCAAGAGAAAGAGGTGTTTGAATGTTGGAAGTTGATAGCATCGACAAAGCAGGAAAAGGACATTGTACGTAAGGAATGTGAACAGCATGATGATATTACGTCTTCATCTTAAAATCCATTTCACGATCCCTTTTGTCTACAAAACTTTAATTTAATTGCTACAAAATACAATTTAGCGCCATTTTGAATAGTCCTTTTTGTACAAAATAAGTTTTAAAAAGGACATTAATTTGAGAGTATGATACTAACTAGTACCAATAAACAATAGCCATTAGGAGACTGTAGTCGTTCAACCGTTTTTGTTAATTTCCCATTTGAAATGTATGTAGTGACTTTTAGTCGAAATACACACACATTGAATAATGAAAGCTTGTCCAAAATTATCATATGAATATCAGTCTTCTGCGCAGCACCCAACTGTTTCACACACGCACACACTCCAATCACTTCATGTATGATACGATTGTACAGTCAAAAACACCCCAAAAATTTCCCACCACATATAATAATAACCTGCGAAAGGAAAATCCAGTTAAATATATTTTTTAACTTGGTTTCTTCCATATGAAATCCCTTCTTAGTAATAATACATAAATGTTGTATGTATATCGTACATGTATACGAGGGTGAAAATATAATTTTGTAAATAAAAAAAATTAAATGGACGAAACAAAAAATAAGTATTCGTCGTGAAGTAAAATATTTGTTGTAAAATTCCATTTATTTCTCAATTATTTCAAACGGTTATTGTGTTATGAACATTGCGTTTTGTTGCTTTAAAAATGAAAGTGGTGACTTCAGAAGGAATTTTAAAAATTGTGTAAATTTTGTTGAAGCAAACAGCCCAAATTTTTTCGTGTTAAAAAAAGTATTTTCTTTGGTTGGAAATAAAGGAAAACATTTTCCATACATCGGAAGACATATGAGCTTTTGCGTCTGACGTGTTTTACTGGAAAAATACTATTCATTCATTCACATCGCAGTAAAATGTCGTGTTCGTCACACTTTTGGATCACAGTGTATCATCGGTGAATTTTCTAGTCTAGTGTAAGGGAGATTTTTTTTTCAATCCGTACCTGAGGAAAAACCATCAAAATTTTTACCGAAACTAATGTTACTACAATCAAATGTAGTCGATTAGGGTTTTATTTATTGTGATATCAAACTTATCAATTCTTATCATTTTAATATTGGCGTCATACATGTCGAAGTTGTTGAAAATTTCCACGGCCCAGTAAACAGTTTGAATCGGAGCGAAAAGTTTAACCGAAGGATGAACTTTTTGTTTACTGTGGTGTCCTCTGTCAGCTAAAATTGGTATCGAATTTTATCAGTACGATAGAGATCCTTGACCTACACAGCTTTGTCAGTCCGAAGTGAAGGTCGAAAGTAACGAACATGAAAGTTCGCATTTTCAAAGTTTTCATCAATTCAAATGAAGCGCTCAGTGGAAAACTCTGGATCTATAATCCTTACTTCTTCAGTAAAATACCTAAAACCAAACAAAATTTTACTGTTCAAAAAAATTTGCCTGTCTGCGGCGCTTCAATCTACATAAAGAACAATGGAAAAGCTAAAATAATTTTTTCTTACGATAGTTCACTTCAAAGTACACTCTTTGACTTTTGGGTGTTTTCTTTTTCGGACCCATTTAGATTCATCAGCTTGGGACGACATATTGTTGGTCTGGAAACACAGATCCTGGGATCCTTTGTTCCTTTTCCCGTTCATCATATAACCCATAGTTTCTCTCCACGCGCCTAAATCTCAGAATAATTTGTTTCACATAAATCAGCGTCGCGCTATTTTAGGAAAATCTTTATTCCAAAGTTTAAAAAAAATTAGGAAACTCTAAGGAGCTCGGTGGTGTTAGTTTTAGTTATTTATAGAATTAATGTTTTATTTAGATTTGTATTTGTCTCTAGAACGGCATCTCCGTACTTTACACAATCTACTCACCACATTATCAAATTCACTTGGAAAGAGTTATTCATAAGCAAAATCTCTGACCAGTTGGTGGTTATGTACTTTTTGGACTTTATAGCAAGTGTGACATCATATGTGCACGACCCCTTATCCCAGGAAAGAACCCGTTAAATGATATATTTTGAGAAAACGTTTTTACTTCCGGAGCTTGTACCTGAATTCACAGTTAGAGAATTTATCTCAAAAGTTGATTCTCCCGTTAGTACAGCGAGCCCAAATTGCTTAGAGACACTTTTTCCAATTTCCTCGTTTCTTGATTCGTGCCAAGTCAACTAATAAGACCAAAATACAAAACGATGACACAATAAAATGTCAGAAACATATGAAAGAGAGTAAATAGGAGAAAGTGTCTCTATGAAATTTGGGTTGATTTCACTCCTCTTTGTTGAAAAGCGTTACTAATCAAATTATCCCGAATTCATATAATTTCTATTTCTTACTTTCACAAAGGTGATCCCAGGTGACGTGCACATATTACGTCAAGGAACCAGGGTGGGTCACTTAAAATTTTCTGTTTCACCTAACCAATTTGACTACAGGATTGAAATTTGCTAGAAATTTCGAGTTTCTGAATCTCTTACCAATGCAAAATAGTTATTTATGCAACTAGTTGCGAAATGGAGTTGTTGTTGTCTCTAGATGTGAATTTATCAAACGAGCGAAGCGAGTTGGATAACCACATCGTGTGACAAAAACAACCAATTTCGCAACGTGTTTCATACAAGACTTTATGCAACAACTTGTGAAACGTGAACTTTTGAATGAGTGATAATAAGTTACTTTTTATCACTAGTGACAAAAAGTAACTTCTTATCACCCAAATGAGTGATAAAAAGTTACTTTTTGTCACTAGTGCTAAAAAGAAAAACCAGTTATAAAACGACCTCTCTAACGTCACCGAAACGATGCAGGACAAGGTTCACTTTTCACAACGGCGTTGCATAAAGTTTTTTTTTTGCAGTTCACCGACAAAAAACTCGCTTTTTCGTGCGTCATCATGTGTCGCATAAAGTAACTTTTCGCACTAGTGCGACAAAACTTTCTTGACGTACTAGTGCGATAAAATTTTTATCGCACTAGTGCGTAAGAACTGTGTTTACGCACTAGTGCGAAAATAGTAGTTTTCGTAACAAGTTTTGTAGCTAACATTTTCTCAACGCCAGTTCACACCAGACCCCAACGGAACGAGGTCGAGTGGGACTATATTTAGAACGTGTGCAGAAAAAATCTAGTTACAAACAACGCTTTCTGCAATAAAATGTCGAAATAGACAAAACATCCAAAATAATAGAATTATTAAAAAACAAATTTCACTGCGAAAATTCTTTGCTTGAATCGAGTAGGCAAAATTCTAACTTCATCAAATCAAGTAGTCGAAGTATATGTAATGTACGCATAAAAATTTATTCACTTCGCATAATGACTCGGTAGCTGAATGATTAGCGTGTCTCTAAAGTTATGCCTTGGTGCTGGAAGTTCGAAATCACGGCAAGAAATTTTTCAATGTAAAATAGAAATGAGTTCTGAAAAATTCAACTTTTCCGAACTCATATGGATGCTGAAAAAGTTGACTTTTCAGAACTCATATAATAATAATAATCCGCCGTAACTACCCGTCCGGGTCAGAGGCTACATAATTTTTATTTACTATATTTACTATTCTCTTAGAGATCCTTTCGTTACCGACATTTTTACTGTGTCAGTGGTAAATTGCACACAAACCTAGTGCCTGTCGCATTTCGGCATTGAATTGCAGAAAGTAATTAAAATATCGACAAATATTCGCAAGTGGAAACTGGCAGGGAAAAGCTCGTGTTTTGTCGGTGAATTTCAAAAAATATACACATTTCGTATGCTGGTACTTTAACGCATACGATGTGTTGCCGAAATCGACTTCGGCTCGTCTCGGCAATCTCACGTCCAGTGCGTTAAACTACGTAAGTTGTATCACAAACTACTGGCTCAAAACACAGCATCGGAGAATTTTCTTCCTCTTTCATTCTACACTTATTGCATATTGTCGTCTCACTCACACACATACATTTTACCTGTTGCCTGTATTGAAGCGTGGACAGCAATAGTTTTTGTCTCATTTCACTATGATTGTTGTGTGTGAGTGAAAAAGACGCAAGGTCGAAAAGGTAGCGTGTTCAACAATGGTTTGACCCCTAATCTTCTACAGGAGGAAAATTCAGTATAATTCAGATCTGAGCTTCGTCATTTGATTTCCATACTCTGTCATTACAACAGCCACGTGAACATGCAATAACGAAGTGAACAAATCAAAGACGGTATTGTTAACCGGGACAACAACCATTCACAGAATGTGCGCAAAAATTGCACGAACCCCCATTTTCCATATAAAGTTTTTCCTATTTTCTCACTCACGTTGGTACTGTGTTTATATAAAATTAAACTTTTTTCGTATATAAAACATGTTTCTTAGACATTTTTAACGACGAAAATCTACAAATTCTAGTTTCTCATCATAGTTTTGTACAGTTTTCTTGTGAAATGAATTGTCTGATGAACGAGTAGAAAACCTTACAGTGAACGTTTTGATATGAAAAAGTTATTCAGCAGGAAAACAGGCCAAAGAACGTATTATTCGTGTGTATTATGTATAAAAGGGGTTGTCATATTTACATGGTGCTACACAAAATGAATAAGCGACTGAACAGAAGTGAATACAAGAAAAAGCCCCCATTTTCTCAACATAAATATTGTCTTTGTGTTGTGCGTAGCATGATTAAAATGACTGTTGTATAAAAAAAGAAAGAAGAATAATAAATTCTAACAAACTTTTCATTAGAATTACTAGAATTTCGTTTGTAACATTTTGTTTCCATTTGATTTTCAGTTTTTTCGTTCAACAAAAACCTGATGGAATAACTCATATCAGCGATAAACTTAGGTGCAATAAAATGTTTCACAAATGTATAAATTCAAGTGACTGAACCATATAATAAAATAACTTATTTAATAACTGTAATGTCGGAATAAAAGGAACGAGTCGAAAAAGTGTCCACGTAGACAATCTTCAAAATAATTTGTTTCGATTCTACAGAACTCACTGTCATGGAGGAACGTTTAACAACAAACCGCAATGCTGCTGGTTGAAATTTGTTATTCGGTCAATTTGAAAAGCTAAGCGACAAAATGCAATGGCGAAAATGACAATCTATTCGATTGTAGATAAGTTCAAAAGTCGTTCAGATTCCGTAAGGGTTTGTGGTGGATCAGTGAAAAGTTCTAGCTATTGATAAACACATAAAAATAAAAATAAATAAATAAATAAATTTAAAACGCATTTAGCGAACGTGTTACTCACGTGGAGATTCGGTTAATTTATCCCGCTAAATTTTCAAATGATAATTTGCATTGGAAACCAAGATATGGATTCAATAGGTGAAATCATTGAACAACAATCTTTGAGTGAACCACTAATAGTAGAGACATCAGTTGATTCGCCAAACAGTACCGGTGACACAGTTGTCATGGTGTCGGCTGGTGGTATTGGCGGTTCATCGACCATCCACCATAATCGTCACAATAACATAAACAATAACGGTAACAATCACAGTCATCATCAAATTCATCATAGCAACAATAGTCAACATCATCATCATCACAATTCATCCAATCATCATCACCAACAATCCCAACATCAAAGCGATGGAATTAGAGAATCGGCCGTATCAGCTGTTACCTTAGGACCATTATCCGTGTCAACAACACTGAACACTCGATCGAGAATTATTGCTCACGGTCACAGTTTGGAGCTAATAAAACAAGAACATCATACGAATAGTACATCCACAACAGCTTCGATAAATAGAAATAACATGATCGACGTTGTCACCAGCGAACAATTATCACCCGATGACTGTGAAGTAACATTGCAAGATCATCACAACAAGCACGATACGCTATCGGTTATCGTTCAACCGCAAGATGATTCCAGAGATTCACAACTAATGAGTCCCGGTAAATTGACACCGTCTTCAGAATTGATTGACACGTCCGAATTCCGCGCTTTGCATGAACCCACCTATCAAACACTGACATCGGTCAATGGCCGAATGTCACCACCGGGTTTTAGTCCAAATTCATCATACGCAACACTAACGCCCCTTCAACCCCTTCCACCAATATCAACCATGTCCGACAAATTTGCTTACGGTCACACAAGTAACGTGACCGGCTCGTTTACGGTTATGCAAAACAACGGAATGGGCATCAGTTTAGGATTGAACGTAAACTCCCCGTATTCGTACGACAAACTGCCAACGATGGGAATGTCACCACCACACAATTATTCGTCTCCAACAAATACGCTAACTGGAATGGGTATGTCGCAACAACCATCTCCACTGTCGCCACAGTCATCGTACAGTCAAAATGGTTTGCATTCACCGCAGAAAAGTATGTCACCTAGTGGCTACGAATCACCGTACCATCGCGATTTAATCGGACGACAAACATTGCAAGCGCCATCGCCGCAACTCAGTCCGCAATCCGGATCGTTGCATTCACCAAGCAATACAATCGGTACAAGCTTTGGTTCCACTAATTTATCCTCAATAAATGGAATGTCAGCGATTGCATCGCATACAACCGTTTGTTCGCCACTTCCACACTCAACGCCACCTGGCCTGGTACAAATATCTCATATGCATCGTGATGCTGTTGTCGTGCAAACACCGTCACCAACGCCAATTCTAACGATTCAACACACGCCCACACAAACCGTACAGCATCAATTAGTCTCCAAACAAAATCAACTCAACAATCCGGCAACAACGAATGGCAATTCATTGAACAATTCCACACCGGTCACCGTAACGTCAATCAATGACGTGGAAGAAATTAATACCAAAGAACTGGCACAACGGATTAGTGCCGAATTGAAGCGATACAGCATTCCACAAGCGATATTTGCCCAAAGAGTTCTATGTCGGTCGCAGGGAACGTTATCCGATTTGCTGAGGAATCCGAAGCCATGGTCGAAACTAAAATCGGGTAGAGAAACATTTCGTCGCATGTTCAAATGGCTACAGGAACCAGAATTTCAACGAATGTCAGCCTTACGGATGGCAGGTAAATTCATTGCATTTCATTTCTCCATTTTATTTTTTACATTGATACTCATGGGGTTTTCAAAAAGGGTAGGGGGAAGTAAAATTTCATTGTGCAGTAGTAATGAAAATATGACAGACGCAATTCTTTCATTAAACAGTAGCAATGAAAGTATAGACTCTAAATGATTTTCTTCTGAGTTTAATTTGTTATGAAAATTCGGTTGCATCAATTTTAATTGAAATAACTAAAATCAATGCAGAAAATTAATAATTAATGCACACACTTTGATCGGCGTTCAGATGTTCACAAATCGTATGAAATTCAAGCTGCGAATATTATTCGAAGCATGAAATTTCACATGAATTTTTAAGCAATGAATTCATAAGTACCCATTGGAAAATTCCAACTAAAATATATAAGGCAATTACCCGGCTACACTTTCGGTTGATTAGGGAAAATGCTTGCGTAATATGTTTGTAATAAAAGATGTTATTACGAATCCTACAGTCTATAAAAAGGATTTTTACAAACCTTTCTACAAGGAAATTAGAATTTTATTTTAACACGGTTCAAGGTTCCACTTCGGTCGATATTTGAAAATGTAATCGCTGAAATATTTAGCAGTTATCTTTGGGTTACGTTCGTGCCATCTCATCAGTTATTTGTTTACGCAATGAGTGAGCCTAAAATTTCAAAAAAAAACTCACAAATTTCGATAGTTTTGTGTCAGTTGAAAATTTTTGAAAGTCAACGTAAGCTATCACGAATACAGTTGGAGAATTTATGCAGAATTCGAACCAGCTGGAGTTCTACGCGTGTGCGTGTCAGTAGTACGCCCTTACAGTCTCATAACATTAAGGACATTTGAAGAAGATTAGTGGTTTGTGAGATCAATGGATTGTGCACTGAGGAAAATATCTAGAAGCGACGTAGGAGTTGTGTTCATAGTATACGCCGCCGACGTATTTGATCCATCGTGCACGTATTACGAACGCCGTGCACGTATTAGGTGAGCTCATGACACGTTCTTTACGTATATTATACTACACAATACTTAATTAAGGTGAATAATCCGTTCACCTCGTGTATAATACGTCAGCGGCGCATAAAATACGTCAGTGGCGTATAAAAAACTCAGCTACGTATAAAATACATCAGTGGCGTATATAATACGTGAACGTCGTATATAATACGTCAGGGGTGTATATAATACGTCAGGGGCGTATATAATACGTCAGGAGCGTATATAATACGTCAGGGGCGTATATAATACGTCAGGGGCGTATATAATACGTCAGGGGCGTATATAATACGTCAGGGGCGTATATAATACGTCAGCGGCGTATATAATACGTCAGCGGCGTAGATAATACGTCAGCGGCGTAAATAATACGTCAGCGGCGTAAATAATACGTCAGCGGCGTAAATAATACGTCAGCGGCGTATATAATACGTCAGCGGCGTGTATAATACGTCAGCGGCGTATATAATACGTCAGCGGTGTATATAATAAGTCAGCGACGTATATTATAAACACAATTCCTACGTCACTTGTAGATATTTTCCTCAGTGTGAGTCCTCTCTGACTGCAGCCTTGAAGCCATTTTTGGCATTTCTCATTCAAAAAAACGAAGTTTTGCAAAAATCAAATCATTATTTCTAGCTACAAAATCAATCAAAAAACTCTGCAAGAATTTTAACAAATATAATTAAGAAAAGACGGTGCAAGGTGGAGGGGAATATAAAATTTCAGAAATATGGGAGTTTTTAGCCGAGATGGTAATGTAATGAAATCGTTAAAAAATACGTACTTTGCGGCAAACCGACTGGCGCCGCTCCGTTTATAAGATTTTGAAGCATTACATTTTGTAAAGAAACCGTGCAAATTTCATTATAAAGTAGAGCTTCCTTATGCTCTTCTTAAGAGCTTATGTGAAGTTCGAGCTTAAGAGAAATCAAAGCTTCCGAAAGCTCTTTCAGCTTAATTCGACTTTTTCATATACCGTAACTAGCTTTTTACATTTACATTGGTGGTAAATGAAAAATGTTGGCCACTGTCTAAAAATGTCGGCTGAACCGTTCCTCAAGCTAAAGTCCAAGTGAAAAAAGTTTTTGAGATTAGTCGGGTGAAATGTCTCAGCGAGAGGTGAATGAGACGTCTCACAGTGAAAATTTCCAATAAAAAGTTGTCCACATTGGGGATTTTTGGTCTCATTTGGCGAAAAAGACACGTCCTCGTTTATCCTGGAAAGATACGTCCAGTGAGACGTCTGTTTTTGCCAAATGAGACTAAAAATACTCAATACGGACAACTGTTTCTCTTTGAATCGTCTCATTCAAATCGGTCGAAATTCGTTAAAATATCGTCGAAACGGTTATAAAACATTCAGCTGTGTAATACTAGGAAGAAAAAGGCTTTTAAAATTTAGGAATGCAGATTTCATTGTAAATGAGTAAAAGGGCAAATGTGGCCTGAGAACGGGTCTTAGGAACCGAAGAAACACCTGCTCTACTGCATAATGACATCATTACACTCGGCAGAAGTAAATTATTCCAAAAAGTCAACCTAACACGTGTCCGGTGTATTACATTCATACTTTATTCAATTATTTCGTTTAACAATTTTTATGTTTAGTTTTGTTTGTAGAATTATTAATTTGGCAATATTTTTAAGTTTATTTTTCTTTTCACCATTTTCAGACCAATCTATTCCCATGGACATCAACTTGATAGAGCTTTTCCAAGAAAATGGTGAGCTTTTCTTTGTTTATTTGATTTGTTTGCTTTATGTTGACTTATATTTTGGTTTTAATTCTTTTACAAAAGCGACGATCTTTTTGCGACACTTTGTTACCTATTATGTGCGGTTGCAAAATGTTGGATACACAAACAAAATTTTCTTCCACATCATGCGTTCGTACTCTGATTTTATGTACGACAGAATTGAATGCCTCACATAGACACGTAAATAACATACCCTTATAAAGTAAAAGAACTGTACATTAGAGAGGTGCAGAGTAAGTGGACTATTCACTTTATTTGTATGACGAACGTTGTCGATGTTCCATACCATAAACGAACAAAAAAACACGGCATATGTGAAGTCACTTCGTATATATAAACATATAGCAAGTATTTTACAATATACATGACCCTTTCGTTATGAAAACTAATTTCACGTTTTTCTTTGCTCGTACCTTACAATACATAAAAAAGTAGTCGCACGTATTGGGTTACATGCGCGTTCAATGCATAATTTTAAATAACAAAAAAAACCAGGTGTTTAAACCATTCTGAAACATTTAAATTATGTCTAATATCTCCAGCTGAAAATGATAACATAGGGGATTAAATGAGCTGCCATTTTAATAGCATGGTGCACAAGGGTTTTATCTTTTTCGATTTTGTTTTTGTTTTTTATTGAGTTCGGTTATCAATTTCAATTGTTTAAGCACAAAACATTCAGTTTGACAAATTGTCGTTGAATTTATGATTTTATTAATGATAGACTAACACATTGCGGTGATTTAAAGTTATGTACGAGTCTCATTTTTTATTCAACTGACCAATTTTATGTTTCTATTTTCAGCCGCTCAAATACCTCAACGGGGCAGTAAGTATATAAATTAATTAGTTTTTACCTATCGTTTTAAGTACTAATTCCCGGTCTGAATTAAAATTGTGAATTGACAAGATATGTCATGATTATTTGTGTGGTTGCGTGTTGCGTGGTTGACATGGTCTCCTTATAAAATCCCGATAGGACATTCTCAACGAAAAGTGCCACATCTATTATCCTCGTAACGTTGATATCATGAACTAAAGATAGTCTGCTTCAAATGTCAAAATTGTCAAATAAGTTAGTCTGCTTCAAATGTCAGTGTATAGAATGTACTGCCATTAATTTTCGTCAAGAACTGCCTATAGCTTCGGATGTGCGGGGAGGTCATTCCTTCAAACTGGTCCCAAGTCGGCAATCACTTCTTTTGCTGATCTCAGGACTCTCATTATAATAATTGTTCACGGACCAAATAAACAGACGGATATTTTTTACAACTGATTTGGCATCTCTGGACAACCAAAAAAGTATTCCTTTTACTCAAGGATGTAAAAACCATTCGAGAGGCCAAAAATAGTGAATTTTTTTCACAGAAAAAATCCGCTCAAGATAGGTTACCGTGGGGGCCGATCTAAGCTAGAGGTGTGCGCTGCCGTCATAAGCAAAAAAATTAAAGAAAACGTTTGCCGAAAAAATCAAATTAGCAAAATTCGTTGAAAATTCTTCGCTGATTTTCTCTAAGTTTTTTTATGACGGCAGTCTTTTCCCGAACAAAACCCAAATTCATTTTTGCAGCTTCCTTAGAACCGTTCTCAGGGTTATAAAGTGAGCGGACGAGCTGAGTTTTAGATTTTGGAAAAGAGATCTATTTCTTCATCACAACAAAAAACCCTTTTAAAAGGGAAATGTGACGCAAGTCCTTGTCCCTCTTTCAAAACAACTGATATCAATTGGGGTGACGCCTAAAGCTTCGGACCGCAAGAAATTCTTTTCATTAAAAAATGCGTCACAAAATGCCGGACGTCCCTAACTTAGTAATTTTTTTTACGCTTTCTTTCATTCGCAAAAATTTAGCTTTGCGTGATGTATGGAGTAAGGGTAGCCAAATTTTTCTTGTGAAATCTGAAAGCGCAGAAAAGTTATTACGTTGGCAGGGTCCGACATTTCAATCGAAAATATTCCAAAAGAATTTTTTTAGTTCCGAAGCTTTAAGCGTTCACGGCGTCCACCCAAATTGATATCAGTTGTTTTGGAAGAAGGGACGAGGACTTGCGTCACATTTCCCTTTCTAAAAGGGGGTTTTGTTGTGATACCAGTAGTCAGATGTCGTCAGTATCAGATGTCGTACAATCTCCAGCTAAAGCTCCCTGCAAAATTTAGAAAAGTTATCGAGCGTGAGCTAAAAAAAGTCGTTTTTCATACAAGTGCCAAAGGGAAACGAGTAATTAACTAAGTAACTAACTAACTAACGAAGGATGTTTTCATTATTAACTTTCGCTTCAATGAAAATGCACTTTTTCTGTTGAAAATGATTATTTTCTAAAGGTCATATCTCAGGATCCACTGAACCCATTTTAAGAGCACGTTGCAAAAACGTGAACTGTCAAATTTGCGATGTTTTTTAAAACAGAATCCGTCCGTAAATATAAAATTGGACTCTCATGGACTGTGAGAGGATGACTCTTACACGAATAACAGATGAATCAGAATTCAAAAAGTTCGATTATGAAGGTCGAAAGTTGCTCTGAAAAATCATCGTCTTCCTCTCACATTATTTATGAGCTATAATATTGAATAATTAGTTAAATACACAGGATTCTGTTCTGAAAAAACATCGCAAATTTGACAGCTCACATTTTTGCTACGTGCTCTTAATGAGAGAGAAGACACTTCGCCATAGAATTTTCCTAAGAATCCGGGAAAATTATTTTCCGGGAGGTACGTCGCAAGGGGGCGGAAGTCAAAACTTAGCAGTCTACGAAAAAAAATTTCCTAATTTGACCTAATTTGCTATAGAAACAGTTTGCATCGAGGTTTGCAATGGTACACCCGATACACCCTATAATCGTCTTAGTGCATTGTTTTCTTGGACCCGTACAAAGTACGAAAGTCCTATATGTTTGCTACAAACATGGGGTAGATCGAGGTGGCAGTTGGGGGGATGTCCGTCCGTCCGTCTCCACTTTTTTTTCCAAACGGCTTAACCGATCACCCTAAACTTTAAAGATACATGCCTCTTATGATTCAAGTTCGAAAATGAGCAAAATCGATGAAGTAGTTCCGGAGATATGGTCCAAGAATTGGAGGTCGGACATGAAGTTTTCGAGGGTCGATGAAACTTTTTCGCAAATATCTCAGCAAGTATAGCACGGAAATTCCTCATTTTGGTGTCAAATGAAAGCATTTGATGTCATAAAACTGGGAAACATTTTTTGTGGTAGTTTTTGTGTGGGGAAACAGTTTTTCGTCTATATTTTCTTAACTATGAAATATGGAGATTTACTGTCAAAGGCAAAGTTGTAGAGAATTAAATTTATGCGAACACGTGTTTCAGGGTTTTAAGGAAATATGGCACAATCCTGGTATATGGCCACTTCCAGAATTGGGCAGGATGACCCATTATCTCTAGAACTATGGGAGTTAGAAAGTTGGTTCCAAAGGCGAAGTTGTAGAGAATTAAATTTATGCGAACACGTGTTTCAGAGTTTTAGTAGAAAATAGCCCAATCCTTGGATATAATCTTTTCTAGATTTGAATGGTCTGAGACGTACTTCGGTAGGGCCTTTGACATTGCCTTGAGTAATTTCTATGGATCTTTGAAATTCTTACAGTTATAAAAGAACATAAAACGTTGGATTGTTTGCCTGTTTGTATCTTTAGATACGTTCGAGTCTCTTTCTAACATCTCTTCTGTTTGCCATATCTATTCTCTTTGCCACATCTATTCTGATACGTACGGGTCTTTGGTTATGTTTTACAGACAATTTTAGTAAAATAGAAGCATATCTTACAGGGTATCAACAAGGTTATTATTTGTGATAGTTTTCTTGCAATGTAGGCTTATGATAACTACGTCATTATCATTATTTTTGTTCATCGAAATGGATTGTAAGACAATGAGACACATGTTCAGTAGCGGAAACTCTATTTCATTTTTAAAAGTTAATATTCAATTGTAATTTTTCTGCAACGAACGGTGCACCCTTTAAACGATATATTTTATTGGGTCGTGGCTTAGGTTTTTTTTTCGATTGATGTAGGGTTTTTGTTTTTTTTTTATCGGGTTCAGTTTGGGCTGAGCTTGAAATTCTTTAAGTCGAGATTCGAGGTTTTTTCAATTTTGGGTGTCAGACTGGGTTCTTAAAAGGTTCGGCCAGCACACCTCTAGTCAATCCTTCACGTAAACCTCAAAGTGGGTGGGCCTGTTTTGCATATACCGATAAGATTACTTTCCATCCATTGGTACGATAATATGGATAATATGGAATGCTGTTGGGAAGGAGACTTCTGATGATTTTGTGGGGTGGAGTTTGAACGCACACGTAAAGAATGCTAGGCACTTTAACAGTAAGTTTTATATGTGGGTGCTACTGATACTTCTGCTTTTTTGTGACTTTTTTACTTCAAATTCTGCTTTGAGTTTAGAAGTAACATAAGTTCTTGGCATTAATGCCAATGCACTTTTTAGATTTTACCTCTTGGAATTTCCAACATTTTCCAAACTTTGATTTTACTTTAAAAGGCGGTAGAAGGCATTTCTAAATGTGGCTCCACACTACGAGATATTTGTTAGCTGATTCGTTCGTTGCCTAAAATATCGTTATAGCGAGTGACCTCTAGATTTAATTGGCTGTGTTGCTCCGTGAGGAGCTGAATGTTTTCCAAGTAATGGAGCGCCAGGAGCGCAGAAGTGCAAAGTTTATAAAGTTCTTATTTAAATTTTGGTCAGTGTCAATATATTGACTGGTGTTACTTAAGAGCACGTCGCAAAAATGTAAACTGTCAAATTCGCAATGTTTTTTAAAATCAATAATAAACAAACGAATTGTTCAAAATTATGGCTCATGTACTATGAGAGGGTGACTCTTACAGGGATCATATATACAGCTAGGTTTTGAATTTTTTGCGTCGTACCCCTCTGAGACCTAGTTTTGCGGATTTCGACATTTTACTCATTAAAATCGGTCCAGTGGATCCGAAGATATGACCTTTAGAATATCGTCATTTTCCATACAAAATGTGCTATTTTATAGAAACCAAAGTTAATGGAACGTTAGTTAGTTAGTTAGTGGGTTAGTTAGGGCATGTAAATAAAGCGATCGCTATTAAATAAGATTTTGTATAAGGAAAATAAGAATTGATCGCAAAAAAAAAAGAAAAATTTTTTTCGCCGAAATTTTTTTTCGGCGAAATTTTTTTTTCGCTGAAAATTTTTCGCTGAAAATTTATTTTTTGAAAATTTGTTTGCGTCCGAAAATTTTTGTTCGCTGAATGCAAATTTTTTCGCGAAATTTTTTCGTTTTTTCGCCGAAATTTTTTTTGCTGAAGTTTTTTTCGCGAAATTTTTGTGTTCGCTGAAAATTTTATTTCAATGAAAAATTTTTTTCGCCGAAAACTTTTTTTCGCTGAAAATTTTTTTCGCCGAAATTTTTTTTCTCTGAAAATTTTTTTTGCCCGGAAATTTTTTCCCGCCGGTAATTTTTTTTCGTCGGAAATTTTTTTCGTTCTCAATTTTTTCGTAACTCAGTAGTCCTCTCTCCGTCTTTTCATCTCGAAGACTTCTAAATTTTTTTTGTGAACGAGTTGCATTGCTTGATGTTACTCGCAAAAAATCAGTAGCAGCCCTACTTTCGAAACTAGTGTACAATGTAACACGATATGCTCGAAATCTCTGCGAAGTTGGTTGAGAACTTCGCAAAAAGTAACGAAATTCGATTTGCGTGAATGA
This sequence comes from Pseudolycoriella hygida, assembly GCA_029228625.1. Classification (NCBI taxonomy): domain Eukaryota; kingdom Metazoa; phylum Arthropoda; class Insecta; order Diptera; family Sciaridae; genus Pseudolycoriella; species Pseudolycoriella hygida. The sequence continues at coordinate 17,223 of WJQU01002975.1, forward strand.
AAAAGAATTTTTTTTACCAATTCTGATTAAACGTTTGCGTAGAGATCAAAGACTGATACGATGCAATAGGGAGGCCATATCAATGATCGTCGAGATCTTGTATTGTCAGTGACTACATACCTCAAACTAACAGTTTTCTTTTTTCCCGAAAGACGTCTAATAAAAATTCAAATAAAATACGCGCCAAAAGCTTAAGTCTTATGATATTGTAGGTACTTACCAGCTGTTAGTACCATCACTGAGTTATTCTCTAATCAGCATGATCTATAAACATATTTTCCTTGCGCATATTTCACAGGCTGTAAGCGAAAGGAAGAGATACCAGCTGAGCATCTGTCGTCGCCCAAGAAACCCCGATTAGTCTTTACCGATTTGCAGCGACGGACGCTACAAGCGATATTCAAGGTAAATTCCAAAAAATTTTTTCTTCCTACCTTGCGACTGAAGTGATCCATTCGAATTGTAGGAAACGAAACGACCATCAAAAGAAATGCAAGTAACAATAGCCAGACAGTTGGGTCTGGAGCCAACAACCGTTGGCAACTTCTTTATGAATGCTAGACGACGATCGATGGATAAGTGGAAAGACGAATCGGATCCAAAGGCTGGTAATCATTCGAATTCATCGCTATCGCCGGGTGGTACGCATTCATTGGAATTATGCGACGACGATGACATGGATCTTGAACTGGGTCAAGACGGAGACTTAGACTTGGATCATGATCCCGATGATCCGGATGACATGTTGTGACATAATACCCCGACGTCCTTGTCAACGATAACATCAATCCATGGTCATTTGAATAGGCATCATCACTTACTCAACAACAACAACAGTAACAGCTTATCGCATTACATTATGGATGACGATGAAGAAGACGAGGAGGATGACGATGAATTAGTACAGAATCATCAGCAACAACAATCTCACGGACACAATCATCAACAGAATACACACCATCAGCAGCAATATCACAATGATATTAGCACATCAGCAACGACATCGTCAACCGGTGGCAATGTGAATAATGTGAGTGTGAATAGCAATCATAACGGTGGAAACGGTGGTAATAGTTTATCCGACAGACATTTGCTACTATTGTGAGTCATGCCGAAAAGTAATAACCTGACAATACGCTTAAACGCTTAGTTCAGATTTCCTTTATCTTTGCCAATGTTATGCTATGTCAGTCTAAGAATCACGACGCAAATGGATGAAATAACGTTAAAAGATCTGTTTATCAGACGAAGATTTCATGGTATTCCTTCGATGTGGATCCTTCTATATAAAGGGTTTTTAGACTCACCTGGATTCCATCGGTTATTGCACAAAACTGCATATTTCTTGACACATTTCTCGAGATATGAGTTTTTTCTTTTTTCAACAATATTTCAATCTATTCGCCCTTCCAACCAGGACAAGGGCGCATCTTATTATTTAGATTCATTTCCTTTACTAGACATGAACAACAGGCAGTTGGTCAGACGTAAAATAAAGATTCGCACAAAATATTATTAAAAGCGTTTCGATCGAAAAAAGGTTTTTATTTCGATGTTTTTTCAGGGCGACTTATCGCGATTAAAAAAATTTATTTAAAATTGTGGCTCATCCTCAGAAAGGTTGGAATAGTTAAAGCTTTTAAAATAAATTCTGGGGTAGCTTTGAAAAAACATCGTATTCGATACCCGTATGCGATGTTCTTTCAAAGCAATTTTTGACGTTATTTTAGAAGCTTTTCAATGCTGTTCCATCCATAGAGAGGATTTTTCGATTCTTTGGCATTGAGAGCACGCCGTAAAAATGAGAACTGTCAAATTTGCGATGTTTTTTTTAGAAGAGAATCCTGCGTAAATAACAAATTCTTCAAAATTATGGCTCATGTACTGTGAGAGGATGAGTCAGAATTCAAAAAGTTTAAGTATAAAGGTACAAATTTGCTGTGAAATAACATCGCAACCTAACTTGGAATGCGATGATTTTTGAAAGCAACTTTCGACCTTCATACACAACCTTTTTGAATCCTGATTTGTATAACAGACATCCTCTCACAGTATATGAGCTATAATTTTGATAAAGCAGCTATTTACGCAGGATTTTGTTTTAAAAAAACATCGCAAACTTGGCAGTTCATATTTTTGTAATGTGCTCTTAAATTAATCAATAGGCTCAGAGAGTTATGAGCCGCAGTTTGCAATATAGTTTTATCTGTAAAAAACATCGCATTTTAAAAAGTCGACGGATATGAAAAAAAAAACTAAAATCATCTCAGTATTGCCAACCGTTAGAATGGTGCTGGGCATTACTATGCTGCTGTTAATTAATTCTGTGACATCTCAAGCTCGATACTTCCGTTGCCATTATGCATTTTCTTTTACCTTAAATAAAGGTCTAGTAACACACGGCTCATTCGGTTGAATTCTTGGTGAAAGTCAGGCAAAATACGGGTAAAGATAAAGTTACTCCATTAGGATGAAGCTATTACATTTGCTGTATCATTTTTACTGAGTTACTTTGATCACGTTCTAGTTGAAATAGAAGAACGAAGCGATTGAAGAGTATAACTGAAGTGACATAATAAGAACACAAAGTTAAAAACAAACGTCAAATGTTTACAACATAAACTGCAAAGTAATAATAATTATGAGAATAAAAGATGGAAAAAGAAAAATAAAACTCTATTTGCCTTGCGGGTCGGAGCCCGCCCTAACTGAAAATATATTAAAAATATTGAATCTAGAGTTAAAATCACAGATTATATGTAAAAAAAGCATGACATTTAAAAAAAGTAATTAAATTTATATTAGAGAAGGTGGCATTAAAATGCACTAGCCATATGACATTCCTTTCAGTTATCAACGTGAAAAAATGAAGAAGAAGAAGAAAAGAAATCATTTTTTTAAAAAATGATTATTTTGCGACCACTTGCATTATAGCATTTTTAGTAGTAGTAGGAACAAATTTGATTGACAAAAACTATTCCAAGCCAGAGAGGACGGAAACAAGTCTACAAAGATTTTTATTTGAAATTATGTTACATAATGTAAATATTACACTTAAAAAAGTATTTATTCGCATATTTACCTTACCTTAGATATCGCTAATTTAACATTTTGTAATTATTTTCATGCCAAAGGAACATTAATATTCTAGTCGTTTTTAAGACACAAATTAGTCAATGTTTATGAAATATTATCTGACTTAAAATATAAATATTTTTTATTTATTTATTTAATTGTCAATTAGACAAATTTGACAAATTATTTATTTGTGGACAGCGACACAAATTCAAACGGAACTTACAAATACCTTCTAGTCAGAAACAGAGTCATTTTTTGTTTGTATTTTTATTTATTTATTTATTGTTTATTTATTTATTTATTATTTATTTATTTATTATTTATTTATTGTTTATTTATTATTTATTAGTAAAAAAGTATTTATTACTTTCGAAACGAAAAATCCTGCACATTTCCATTGCCTGAAAGTTAAATTAAAATTGGTTAAGTTAGTTAAGAAGTCATTTCGTTTTGTCGATCACGTCCTTTAAATTCAATTTTTCATTATCCGAGACGGCACTTTTACCATCATGTCTAGCGGCTGCTGACTTTATTTGCTTTCGGGTGTGAGATGAATCGGTGCCATCTGAGTCGAGGCGGCAAAGTGCAGCAAAGTACGCAATATTTGAAATGAAAGTACGCACTAAACCACCGCTATCGTAACATTTTGTCGTCGAGGCTTGGGTTGCGCCGCGATATTTTCAGCTGAGAACTAACGAACGAAACCTGCTCGCCTGGAACAAAAGCTATGGCTAATTCTATCGGTTACCTATACATTGTCGCTGGGGAACGAATGTGTTTTGTTTCATGTTAATATAAATCACTTTAAAAGAGGGAAAGAGATGAATTTCGTTACTCGGGTGATGGTACCGACGGAATTAGTCCTGTACAAAGCACCCATTGATGGTTCATTTGAAAGAGAGAGCTGACAGAGGTGACATCCGGCCGAGAAGTAGACAAAGAAGGAGGCTTATACAATCAGTTAATTCAGATTTAGAAGTTTGGGGGCTTCCATTGAACATCAAACCTTCTCTTTGGTAGGTGATAGGATGATTCTACATTTCCATTTTTAGTAGAATTTCCAATCATTTTTATTAACGACCTTCTACTAAAACGACGCCGAAAAATCTACCGGTGCCGCCGAGAGGTTAGTTGAAATTGTGCCGATTTACGTAGCCGCCTTTTTAAAAATGCTTCTTCTTTACCGGAAAATTTATTTAAAAAAAACGGTATCGACTGTTTGCCGGTTTTCAAAAAAGAGATGGTAAATCTTGGTAGAGTGAAGTAGGCTCCGATTAGATTAACGGAAGGAATTAGCATACAAATTTCTATTAATTCTGTTTCTACGATATACTACCTAAGCGAGGAACTCGAAGTGTGAAGATGTTTGTGTGAGAGTAAATGGATTATTTTGCGAGGTGCGATGATAAAAATTCCAATTTCCAAACCAGTTGTGATCTGAATTCTCGTATCTCTGAGTAGTTATGGTGACGGGACGGATTAGCTCAGTGGTGACGTACTGGCTTTCCACCAAGAATATCCGGGTTCAATCCTGGTGGGAACAAATTCTGTAGAGAATTTTTGATCAATGTATAGCATGAAACTAACGTTCCTAAGCTAATGGTCTCTGGATGAGGAATTTTGAATCTGGCTATGGAAGGATCCTGAAAGTGATCAACGACTGGATCTTTGTCATGCCCAGAGATCGCATGATTCCTCAGGTCGACTTTGTTAGGCGATACCAGATCGTTATACCGGCTGATGGACTGGTGAGCTTTACGGATGGGTCGAAAATTGAGGAAGGAGCGGGAGCCGGGATCTTTCGGCATTTGGGAAAGTTAGCGAGCGTCCTCCAAGCGGAGGGAGTAATTAATTTAGTACCAGAAGGAATGACGGGTGGCAGAGCGACCAACTGCTCAGACAGTGAGTCGATGATAAAGGCGCTCGCGTCGCCTGTGACAACGTCAAAACTGATTAAAGAGCTGAAAGGGACCCTAAACAGATTGGGACTGAGAAATCAGACGGTAATGAGAGAGCAGACGAGCTAGCTAGATAGGGTTTAGCATCTGCGATCGAGGGCCCAGAACCCCACATCCCGATCCCACAGTCTCTGTGTGAAAGGGCGGTGGAACACTGGGTGCGGGCTGAGTCCGCAAAGAGTTGGTGCGTGCACGTCGGTCGGAGGAAAGCACACGAAGCTCTTCTTCCCGGCGCCTGACGAGCCGTTTTATAATTTCACACGAAATGAAACTCAAGTTGACAAGCAAAAATATTTATTGAACTGATCGGCTTGAGATCTTTACTCTTTCAACTCTAAACCGGGAATAAAATTAACTAAAATATTAGTAGATGGTCACGGCGTTCAGATGTATTTGACGCCCGCTAAACTTAATGGATCAAGCGCCTATTTCACATCACAACAAAAACCTCTTTAAAGGTAGAGTGTGACGCAGTCCGTAAGTCTGCTTCCAAAATTAATGATATCGCTTGAGGTGACGCTATCGCTGATAATACGCAGAAGTTTGTTTGAATGGAACCTTGTGTTCAAAGTTTTATTTTCTGAAAAAATTACAACGCTTTGTTTTAAACAAAGCAACGTTGTGTTAAAAAAATTGCGTCACCTCAAACATTCATTTTGGAAGCGGACTTACGGACTGCGTCACACTCTACCTTTAAAGAGGTTTTCGTTGTGATATCAGTCGTTTTGGAAGTTTTCAGTTGTTGAAAAAATTTCTATTTTTTGAAAAAAATTTTCTCCGAAAAAAAATTTTCTCAGAAAAGAAAATTTTGTTAATATTTCCAGTAGAATGATCTTGAGATATAAGCTTGTAGAAAAGTAAGTATATTTCGAATTACAGTCAAGAACGGATATGACAGGAAATTCCTCCTGACAAATTTTCTTGTGCTAACTTCAGGGACATAAATTTTATTAGGACCAACGACATATATATATATATATTATACTTAACTGGCAGTCTTTAACAAAAACTTATCACAAATTGAAGAAAACATGAAATGCGAAATGTTTAATGCTGGTTTCCGCTCAAGAAAAGTACTCCGTTTACGCTCTAAGGATTTCAATTAGTTGAAAAAATCACATGACAATATTCAACCAATTAAAACTCTTAACGGTCCCATAAAACTAATAAATGTCCAATAAAAAAATAATTTTTGTTCAATAAAAATAATGAATGACCAATAAAAAAATACATTTTCCTTTTACAAAATAAATTAATTTTTTATTGGACATTTATTATTTTTATTGGACAAAATCATTTTTTCTATTGGAAGGTTTAATACGATCCAAAAACAGTTAACGTAGTTCCTTTGTTTACTGAAAAAATTAACTTGTTACAAAAGCTGCTCTCTCCTGTTACTTTACCGTGTCTACGCCACTAATCTGTGATACAATTATCTGTGTGACACGATACGTTTAATCAATTGGCTGAGGCGGAAGATCACACCGCACTGCTAAGTTCATCCGCTACCTCCGCTATACATAAACACCAAACACATCCCTATCGATTTTCTGTCACAGGGTGGAGAGTTGTTTTGGTTTTTAAGTTTGGTCACCCATGGCTATTACATCTGACCAAAAGAAATGTTGATTATTGAATAATGGATGCGAACGAATTAAGAGGCAGAGTCGCAGTAACGAAACGACTTCGGATAGCATTAATGAAACATTAATTAAATTAGCAAATTCAAGAAGGCAAATACAAGTGAAGAAAAACTTTCAAGTCAGAAATACTCGTAATAATAAAGGAGAATCTTAGTTACTTAATTTAAATAATATTATGCGTAAATCTAAAAAGAAAAAAAAACTAATTTTAAAGTAAATAATTTAATGAAATGAATACAAAATTATTAAAAAACAAAAATATTGCATAAAGGCAGTGTCCAGACACACAGAAGAATGTAAAATGTGCATTGAAACATATATGAGAGGTAACTTACTCACGGTCAAAGCATAGAACGAAATAATTAGACTTTTCATGTCACAAAATGAATTTCAAATTCGGACTAAAACATTCTCATCCAATGATTGTATTCACCTGGAATATTTTGACGAATCAGTCGATCCGTTTCCTGTACGTTTTTTTGTAACAAAATACATTTTTTTAATGAAAACAACAAAAATGATTTACAAATTTTGTTTCAAAAACATTTCGTTTTTTTTTTACAAAATAAAATTTATGAAATACGTGACAAGGACGAACGATGGCCGAAATAAAGCAATATAATTATAAAAAAGAGAAATGTATATGACAAAAAAAGAGAAGAAAAAACAAACATACAAAATAATAATCATTGCACTGAGCAAAAAAGATTAGCAAAATGAACATAAAATAATAAAACAAAGAATAAAAATGAAAAAAAAAAGAAATTGTAAAAAGTAATTTCATCTAAAAATGGTTACTAAAGTGAAATAGTAACAAATGGAACAAAAAAAATATATTTTTCGTTATTCAATGCAATATTTTCCGTTTATTTCTTAAAAAGCATAATGTAAAATGTAAAATTAGAACATAAAATCATTCAAAGCAAAATAGGATATAGAAAATGTAAGAAAAATTAATTTAAAAAAGAGAACTATTTGTAGTTTGATTGATTTGCACCTGCACCTTAAACAGATGAAAAGAAATATTAAATAAATTAATACAAAATCTTACGGACATTTTTCTATGCATCCATCTGTACTTTAGTTGCATTGTTTAGAAATGATCGGCGATCAGGAGGCAGCTGTAGTTGAACAGCTGAGCTGATTTCTAATTTAAAAATTCTCATATTTTATCATTTCTAATCTTTATTATAATGACATTAATTTAGGGCAATTCCGCGTTGAGTTGGAACGGAGCCTACAAACTAAGCAATGTAGTTTCCAGTCTTACGTTGCAAGAACAAAGTCTAGATAAAAGTTTCCTTTACAACTCCTGCATACGTTGTAAGTCGCGAAACTGCATATTTTCGCCTCTACGCCTCGTCCCCACGCTACGTACAAACGTTTTTGTATCAGAGCATATAACGCTGAATTCAATTCGCAAAAATTCGCATAGATTGATCGTGTCTTGTCACCGAACCTCAAGTAGTGACAGCTATGTTATTAGACCCGTACGAAGAACGAAGATCTTCGAAAGGAGTCTTATGCGTTTACCACGACGTTTGTAACCAGTCGAATTCAAGCGGGAGTAGGGGGGGGGGGGAGGGAGCACCGATCACGGTCCTTAGATGAGACGAATCAGCAATAAAAACATATGCAAGGGACCCATGCGTATCAGAATAGGTGTGGCAAACAGAGTTGATGCTACTTGACTAGACTTGAACGTATTTAGGTAAATATTGGCTTAACTCTTAAGTGTATGAAATTGCGTCCACATTAAATTGGAAATTGCCGAGAGGGCAATATTGAAAAGCATGTCCGAAGAAACGGCGTAAAAAAGGCCTTCCGAAAGTAAAAAGTTTACATCCAAATAGACAAAAATGTTCATGTCAACATAGCAAAAAACCATTTTTTTGTCTAGGGCCGACCTTATTATAGACATAGGGTCTTCTTTACAACATAGTGAAAAACAATTTTTTTGTTTATAGGGCAGACCTTAGGACCGACCTAGGGTCATAAGTATATGCCTCGGACACAAACTTCTATAGACAAAAATGTTTCCCTCAATTTGCTCTGCAACATAGCAAAAACAATTTTTTTGGGTTTGGGCCGACCTTAGGACAGACCTACTTCAGGGCCTACTTCAGCCCTAAGCACAGGCACCGAGCCCAAATTTGTTTTTGAGTATAATTCTGTACTCGACTACCTCTCAAATAGAAAAAGAATCAACAAAATCAGTTAGGATTTATCCAACTTATGTAAGCAAACACGTTGGGCCCTAGTAGAAACTCAGTTTTAGGGTCCTGACTGAGACCAAGGATTTCTAATCAAAAAATTTTCTTCCATAATACGGGAGACAGTCCTAGACCTTTCGATAAAAAAAATTTTAAAATCGGATGCGATTTACTCGAGTTATGTACAAAAAACATGAAGAGCGCTAACAGAGACTCGTTTTTTGTACCCCAGCTATATCCTAGGGCCCAATCTCAAAAAAGTTTCTTCTACTAATTGTTGAGCTTTCATAGACCTCTCGATTAAAAAGACAATTATGAAAATCGGAAAAAATTTACTCTAGTTATGTACAAAAAACACGTATGGCCCTAGCATAGACTCAGTTTTAGTGCCCTAGCTAAGTCCAAGGACTCAAATTTAAAAAAGTTTCTTCCATAAATTGTCGGCTATGCCCAGATCTTTCAAACAAAAGACCAAAAACCACTTAAACGGCCCTAGCTCGACGGCCCTAGGGCAGAAAGGTCTGGGCATGCCTCACAATTTATGGAAGAAACATTTTTGATTTTGAGCTTTTGGACTCAGCCAGGGCTCTGCAACTGAGTCTCTACTAGGGCTTAACGTGTTTTTTCTACATAAGTAAATCGGGTAAATCTTTTCCGATTTTCAAAAACTTTCCTGAAAGATAATCAAAATATTGATATCAAAATTGAATTTGAGCATAATCGGTTGAAAACTTTCGAAGTTACGGTCAAAAAAAGTGGACAAAATCGTGGTTTTTTGAAGGTTGGTGGGATTCTTTCAATTATATATCTGCGAAATTAGTACGGAAATCGCTCTTTAAGGCTTTTAATGAAAGATGTGGAGAAAATTAAATTAATGAAAATATGTTGAGTGCTTTTTAGTGAATATTTCTAGTGGCGCCATCCATTGGCATATAACTAATCATGACCGCAGCGGTAGCAAAGGTCGTGACGCAGTCCCCACACCCCCAAAAAAAACGTCCACAAACCCAAAAAACTCCATACAAAAACCTTTGGGACAATTTCTTATTCGAAAAAATTCACGTGTATGCATTCGGTAAAGTAATGAAATGCCTGACAGGTATTACTGAAAAACCCTTTCGAAGCATTTGTATAAAATAGCTTTCTGAACCCAACCATTACCTAATTCCCCTTGTTTGCAAAGTTGAATAAAATGAGAGGACATCAAGCAACAACCCCACCTCATATCCAGACTTTCACTTCTTTATGTAACTGCTACTGAAATGAAATAACTGGTCACGTAATACAAATTTGAATATAAAAATGCAAATTGTGCGAACCCTCGTACTTTGTGCAGAGATGCAAGTGACATCAGCAAACAACTAAAATGTTGTTTTTCAAATATTTATTAGAATAACAAGTGGCGGAAGTAAAAAGAAAGACATGCAAGGGACCCGTACGCATCAGAATAGATGTAGCAAACAAAATACAGTTGTTCCAAATAAGAATGTTACCGAATTATTATAATTCTGAGTTCTTTGTGCGTTTTGAAATTCTCTGTCGAATCCATTTGTTAATTCGGTCGAAATGCAGTTTAATGTGATTCGTTAAGATTTGTTCTTAACGCAATTTCTTTATCTATTTGAATTTCTTCCTGTTTTTTGAAATTTTCGTAATTTTTTTCTTTTCTTTAATCACAACAAAAATTCCTTTTGAAAGAGAAATGGATGACGCTTAAAGCTTCGGAACGCAAAAAATTCTTTTTGAATATTTGCGTCACATTTCCCTTTTAAAAGGGGTTTTTGTTGTGATGTCAGTTTTTTTGGAAGTAGAAAAATTGTTTTTGACGAATTATAAATAGAATTTTATTCGAGCCGCCACCGCTGCTAAACTGAAGCGCGGCAACTACTACTCTCATGGGCGAAAATGTTCCCATCAACTTCCTTTACAACATATCAAAACTTTTTTCTTGAGCCCGCGTCTATTTTCCGCCATTTTTGCGGTCACCCTGATACACCACACACCTAATCCAACAACTTTCTCTTTGACGCCAAACCTCTATATCAAACACCCAGCCTTTGTCTCATACAAAATGTCTACCATACACATTACACATAAAAAAAAGAAATTTGTATTTATATGACACCTTCTATGAGACCGGCGCCCAAACGAGGCCAGTACTCCCCATTTTGTAAAATCTCAGATGTCGTAGAGTCCCCAGGTGAAGAAAAGTTATTGAGCTGTTTTCGAGCATGAGCCAAAAAAGACGTTTTTCATACAAGTGCCATTGGAAACCAGTGACTAAGTAACTAACTAACTAAGGATGTTTTCATTAACTTTGGTTTCTATGAAAATTCACTAATAATTCACTAATAATAATAATAATAATAATAGAGGCTAAGTGGGCGGCCGTAGCTCAGTGGCTCTTCATCCAAAAATACCCATCTACAATCCCAAAATCGATTTTGGTACAACCTTTGAGGGTACCAAAAGATTGTGAAAATCGGTCAAGCTTTACTCGAATTATAGTATTTATAGTATAGACGGACAGACAAAATTTTTTTTGTAGATTCGGCATCTGGAGTTCATGATGCATGCTCTCCCCCACCCTCTTTTTAGACATGTCTTTAAGACATGTGGTTAACTAAATCACAACAAAGAGCGATTTTTGTTGACCAAAATATTCTCCGTTTTTACTGCGAAAAATTTTTTATAACATATTCAGATGCAGGTAAAAAATAAACTACCGCAGGGTAGTTCTGGGTAATGCTCTGTGCCTATTTACCCCACTGTTACCCCATTCTGCGGTAAGTCAAATCTTTTCGCCCAAAGGAAGAAGTAGAGCATTATGTATATGAGACAATGAACAATGCAACAAGTGAATGTTTTTCCATCTTTCACTCTACCAGCCGTTATACATTCTGCATGGTCACAAAAATGTGATGAAGGGCACCACAACTGGGTAGTTAGATAGTGTAGCGTCTGATCGTCTGTCGACTGGATTTACAATCCGGTACGGCAGTCCAGACGTGCAACCGTCTATAAAGTTCTCTTTTTAAGTCCCCGACGTAGTTTATGGGTTCTCATTCTCTTAGAAGTTTCTACTAAACTTAAGAGTTTGCAAATGGGCTGGATGGGAAACAGTGGATGGTAGAGTGGGGTGAGCGAGAGACTAACGACCCCTCCTCGTAAAAGAAGTTCAAGAATATGCAAGATAGCCTTGGATATCAAACAAACATATCAAATGGTTGCCGAAGATCGTCAGAATTGGCGAAACATGGTGCTGTAAGTAACAAAGAAACAGAACTTTTGTCTCATGTTATCATGGTCGATGATAGAAGAGAAAGTAAAAGAGAAATATTTTTTTTTGTAATGAAAGGCAAGGCTGGAATGTCTCATATACAATACATTCCATATTTACCACGTCCATAGGCAGAGCCAATTGATAAAAATGGGTTCAGCCCAACATTTTCATTTTGAACAGAACCGTAGACAGATAAGTCGGGAGTTCTTCGGAATCGTCTACATACATCCAAAGACTGTGATTTTGTCGAAACAAATTGTTTTTGGTCTATATCAAAACTTGAAATTGTCCGCCCGTGCGTCTCTGCGTCTCCACTTTTTTCTTCCAAACGGTTTGACCGATCACCCCAAACTTTTTTCCCCTGAAGGGTACATGCCATGACTCAAGTTCGAAAATGAGCAAAATCGGTCAAGCAGTTCCGAAGATATGGTCGAAGGAGTGGACGTCGAGTGGATTTTCGAGCGTCACGTCGGTGAAACTTTTTCGTAATTATTTCGCAGGTGGAGCACGGAAATCGTTCATCTTGGTTTAAATTTTTTTTTTATTTATTTATTCATTTCATCAATGGGCGAGGCCCCCTGACTACTTACAATATATGAGATCGACAGGAAAAAAGGCTTATACAATGTAAAAAGCGAAAAAAGAAGACGAGAAAACTCGACTTAAAAAAAAAATAAAATTGTGAAATAGTGACATCATGGCAGTTCCAGAGAAACAGCGAACAGGAACCTCATGAAAAACGAGACGTGTGGTAAAGAATATTGATGATTGCGCGGTGCTGGCATACTAAACGGCGTAGGCTTGAAAAATGGTCCATCTGAAAAAGAACGGATTAGCGAAGTTTAGTCGACTAGACTAGACAGTAGCGTAAGTCGTTTAGACCTCGGAACGTTTTGAAAGTCGTGAGACCCGGTAGACAAGTCAGAATTTGATTCGATTCGCATGAGCGTAAGAGCCTTAGCTTCAGTAATCATGATAACTTTGTCTTACCGTTCAGCTTAACCATTGGTTTACGATCGTCTTAAAAGATTCTCGCGAAATGCGCTGATCCAAAGCTGCGAAAAACGGTTAAATTCGATGCACATGTCATTAATCGGTTCGTGATAACCGTACTACTTAGTTCTGTGAAATAAAATTTTCAAAAAGAGGCCTCGTCCAAGGTAAAGACGAAAACAAAAACAAAATCATCAGTTATCTAGCGTTTTACGAATTCTCTAACGGTGACCGTGTCAGGCCAGAGCATTTTGTTGACCACATCGTTAAACAGTTCTGATCTAACGGTGACCTTAAACGATACAAAGGTAACCGTGTCCAAATCTACATTGGGTGAAGCCAGTTTCTTGCATGACACATCTTCAATTGAGGAAATTACATTATTCCGCAGTAGATAATTGGTAACTTCTTCTTCGGTAACTGACGAATGGAAGTTGGACACATAAGCAATCTGGAATAAAATGTTTTCGAGGTTTAATAGGCGAATTATTGACTTTAGCGGACACTTGCTCGGCAGTTAGCACCTCGGCGAAGGAACTGGAAGCTGTGGGATTTACCGATGGTTCAGTGGGATTTTCTATTATATCTGCGGTATTATGCTTCGGTTCAGGCTGAGAAACATCAGATTGTTCGGTTACAGATGTGGTCATCAGGTGCGATTCATTTGTACCTGATGAATTACACAACTGATTGTCGGGCATCTTTACATTTTTTGGGGAATTATTCAAATCATTGGCATTTTTCATGTCACTTTTAGCGGTCGGAGACTTAGTTGTCATAAACACGGAACTTGAAGTCGGTTTTGCACTAAGAATCGGTTTACGGTTGGCATGAAGTGAACGTTGGACATAAAATGGCGATGACGTTGGAAAAACTACAGTGGAATTGAATTTACTGAATTGAGAATATGAAAATTTGGACGAGCTCATTTGAATAATGCAAATTAAAGCATTTGATCTCAGAAAACTAGATTTTTTTATGGGAATCGGGTCAGTGGTCTCGGCACTGGGACCAATGGAATGAACGAAATTGAGTTTCTTTCTTGGCTATATACGAAAACAGATGGTTTTTCGTCTATATTTGCTCAACTATGCAATATGGAGATTTACTGTCAAAAGCAAAGTTGTAGAGAAAAAAATCTTAAGGAACACGTGTTTCAGGGCTTTATAAAAAAAAGGCCCAATCCCGGAAAATGACCACACTGGGCGGGATGATTCATATCTCTAGAACTATGGAAGTTAAAAAGTTGCTTTTAAAGGCAAACTTAGGGAAAACGTTTGTCAGGGTCTTAGAGAAAAATGGACCAATCCTGGGATATGACCCCTGATAGAATTTGGAGGGATGACCCATATCTCAAGAACTATGAGAGATAGAATTTTCTTTTCAGAGGCAAAGTTGTAGAGAATAAAATTTCGGAGAACACGTGTTTCAGGGTTTTAGGGAAAAATTACCATATCCCGAGATAAAGCCATCTATCCTGTTTGACACATCTATTCTGATACGTCCCGTACTTTGCTTATGTTTTTAGTTAGTTCACTTCTCTAAAGACACAAAGATCAGCAAACACTCTTGACCCCTTTTAGATGGTCAAAACATGACGTCTTTTTGGAGGAAGGGGGTAGAATAGAATACGAGGGTGAGAGGGGATGATCAAAAAGTCGAAAAAGCAGACGTAATTTATGGACGGTCCCTGAATCATTTGGTCAATTTTTCCATAAAAACCAAGGAATTTCAGTTTTCTCCCCTTATTACGAAAATAACTACCGACAAAATAATTACAACTTCCTAATGACCACGAATCTCATTTCAAATCTTTGAAATAAATTAGCCGAAGAATGAAAAGTTATTTCGAATTTTAAACACAAAACATTGTGATGGTTTCAAGATACAACCCCCACAACATTATGTAATACATCTTCCGTAACATTAGTCTTTCATAAGAGGTACCATTTAAATTGAAACGAATTCAAAGAAATAGAACTGATGCTTATCGTAGCCGTTTCTTGTTGTAGTTTCATATCGTCAACGAGTAAAACGAATCGAAAAAATGCTTTCCACCGACACGAAACTGAAAACTCTCTCACACGAATTTTACCAACCAACAAAACCGACGCAACAACGAAGCAGGAAAAACGTATACCAGTTTTTCCCCGAAAATTCGTATATTTCAGTTCAATCAAAATGGTCGTATCGTACCGGTCACAATGTATGTTGCTCCGTCGACATAGCAATAAAAATGAAAAAAACATTTTATAATTAAAATTAGAATTTTATAAACTTTTGTTCCACACAACGTGTTGCATATATATGTGTTATTATTGTTTCTCATTGATTTGTACATAAAGTAATGTGAAAAATGAATAGAATTAAGCAATGGTGTGTATTTGAAAGTAAAAAAAAATCGTATTGTGATTTTGGTGGAGATGTTTTTTATTTCAAATATGTTAAAGAAGAGGATTTATTTGACGCTGATTTTATCGATATGGTTTCAAGTTGCAGTTTGTTCGAAAAAAAGCTTCCCATTGAAAACACTTGCAATATTACATTCTATCCCCCGATAACATTTTCATGGCTTTCATGTTTATTGTCATGAAATTTCTATGCCATTTTTTTCTCTCACCTTGTATGCGATTTTCACTATACATTTTATGCTACAATGTTGGTTCCTATTTGGTTTTTCTTGAAGGTTATAAGTCGCAAGTGACTAAAGTTGTTGCTAATTTCGGTATTCCATAATTGTATGGAACAGAAAAAGAAATTTAATTGCAAACACCTTTTACCGAATGAACCTAAATAAATAAATCGATATCTTTTGTGATTTGAATAAGAAAAAAATAGAAAACGGAAACTATTTTCACGCCTGAATTCACGGCATTCATGAAGCACGTGATTCTTTTACTTTAAATGTTAATTTTTGTCCATCTTGTAATTTAATTAAAGTTTAAAACACTTAGCAATGCAGAACAAGATGAAGACAAGAAAAAACGAAGACAGAACATATCTATACGTTGACTGGAAATAAGAAAACAGATTCTTCTCTTGTATACATGAATTCATGTTCTGAGCAGCTAACAGTTACATACCAAATGTTTACTGATTTTGATGATTATACGATGGAGATTGTGGGAGGACTATAGTGTTGTTCAATGCAAGGAGCTTTCTTTCTGCACAAAAAAAAACGAGTCGACGATGTGAGTAGAAGTCTTTTGTTTACAGAGTTTTTATTTATCGTTTCTTTCGCAATGTGAAAACGTGGAATTGGACTCGAACAAAAATCATCCCAATTGCTCATTTGCTAAAAAAAATTGCGCTTTACTTAACAAGTAATGCTACAATTTTTCATAAATGATTCACAGCATTCTCTATGAGTTCCACATCCGATAAACAATGAACGTCTTCGATGTTTAATTGTTTAAGCGACTTTCCCTATCCAGCTGTTCAGATCAACATTCCGAATAAATCGGAATTTGATTTTGACACCCCAGTTAAAGTTCGGCGCTTGCGTTTCGATTGTGATAATTTGTAAATGTGACGTGCTCATCAGTAGAACATAAACATTTCGTTAAGTGTTGCTGTTTGATTTTTTGGATATAGACGCGACACAGAAATATATATTTCCATTTCTGTGGGAGAGAAAACTATGCTGAGAGTCGGACTTCGTATTGTGAAGATGAGTGCAATTTGTGTCAAGCATGCAACATTTGACATATTTAATAATAACGTTTTGTGAACATCATCAACATCAACGTTTGAGAGCATCGTATTGTTCAGTAGTCGAATCTTGCCCCAAAAAAAGAAACTATCGATCAATGTATAGCAAATTTGATTTGTTTAACTCTTATGTAACAATTGTGTCTCACAAAATCAGAAACGAATAATTAATTTATTTGATGATTTGCTCTCATTTAGACCTCACACCGAAGGGTACTGTTATGGTCTATAAAGTTTGATGATGATGATGATGCTTTATTTAATTCATTGAACTCATTGAAATGAAGGAACAATTCTTCGCAGTTTCATCTAATATAAAACCCAAAATACACTGCACCTCACTGCATCTTGGTGCACCTCAATACACTTTGGTGCACCTTACTACACATTGGTGCACCCTACACCTTGGCGCACCTCACTACACCTTCGTGCACCTCTCTGCACCTTGGTGCACCTCACTACACCTTGGTGCACTTCACTACACCTTGGTGCACCTCACTGCACCACACTGCACCTGACTGCATCTTGGTGTACCTAATTTCACCTTGATGCAACTGACTGCATTTGCTACACCTGACTGCATCTTGGTGCGTCTCATTGACTGTAACCAAGGCCGGTGCTACGGTTGGCCGAGGGCCAAATAATTGGACCCGTACGAAGTATGTGTCATATGCGTTTCATGATTCTTTTTGTAAGCGAATGACTAACGTTTTTCAAGAAAAAATTTGGGTCCAAGGTCTCTACTATGACCAAAGGTCGAACCTAAGGAAAAATGTAAATATATTGACAACTATAACAGATAGAGGTTCGGTGTCCAAGGCGAAGTTGTCGGCTTAAATGAGGCGCAAGACATGGTGCCTGCCAATATGACCGCTAATATTAGGGTGGACCGATTTCAACCATATAACCATATAACCATATAACCACAACCATATATTCAACCATATATATAAATATTTTGTTGATTATAAGGCCCATGTAAGTCTGAATCCAAGCACTTTCCTTAAGGTCACAGGTCAGTCCGTTACTTCAATATTGTCGTTTCTTCGATTTTCAATGTAATTTAGGTATATGACACCTTAGTTTGACAAAATTTCTTTACATTCTTACTCTGACTTTCAAAGACGAGCAAAATCTAGCCAAGAGGTCGGGCCGGAGTTATATGAGAAAAATGTTTCTTTATACGTATAAAAGATACCACGCAAATTGAGAACAAGGTCTCAGTTTTTTGAAATCTGTTGAGTGGTCCCGGTAGGACGGTCTATGTAGTGGACGCTTATAGGAGAAAATTTTCAACTTGTTGAATGTGGGTCAGAGCTAAAAGTAGGATACTAAAGTATTTTATATAATTTGAGGTTTCCTAGATACTTTCAGCAAAGAACTGATTGTGGAGATAAAGGTTTGGAATCAAAAACATCTTTACTTGTAACCAATTTTCATAAATTATCACAATCATATAGCGGGCGAAGCCCGGGTAACCATGCTAGTTATTTTATAAAACTTTAAATTCCTTCTTAGTGAAAGGAAAAAACCATCTGAAATTGTTACATGCGTCCCTTTGAAAATGCCTAAGGATTCATATCACGCAATAAATCGACAACATAAGGAACGTATGTCGTTGCTAAACTCCTCTTCCTAAAAACAGTTTTGATTTTAAAACACTGTTCGCGGCAGAACTCACCCACGCGATTTGTTCCACTCCAGTGCGTCCAGTGCCCTCAAGTCAGTAATTTTAAAAGCTTTTACAATTGTTTTTCGTTTCTTTTAGGTTCGAAACTTTGTCACGTTAGTTTGTCGCCCTTCATTTTGAATCGTTCTTTCCTCCTTCTGTCTATCCACTTACCTAGTTCCCATATGGTTTGGTTTGGTTTTATTGGGAAGTTTGAAGGACTCCAACATATAGCAAATCAACAATACAAATACTTAAGAGCTAAGGTTTTTGCAATCTAAGCCATATGGCTCCTCCAAAAACACCTAGGCACCTCTTTGCTGGGCCCATTGTGCTGTACTCCTTTTGTTCAGCCATTTGCTTCCTACAATAAAAACTAGCAAGTTAGCTTAATTAAGCTCCAATTGCTCTTTTGGAGTTATATAAAAATCTCCCAAATGCCTTCTTCTAAGATTCATCAGCGCTGGACATGTGCACACAAAATGTCTCGCTGTCTCTGGCTCTAGGCTACAGCCTCTACAGACTGGGTCATTTACGCTCCCTATCTTGTTAAGGTGATAGTTCAGGCACGTGTGCTTCGTCAGAATTCCAATCAACGTGCGAAGGAACTTGGAGTTCATTTTATTACAGCCCCCAAGAAATCCTCCGATTGTCTGCAACTAGTCAAGGCCTCCCACCTATTTTGACGGCTTTTTTCCGTTTTTTTCTTACCAGAGTTCATCAAACCCGCGCATCTTCCGACAGCTGGTTCGGCTCCAATGAATTCAGTACTACTTCCACTCCTTGCTAGTTCATCGGCTTTTTCGTTCCCCACTAACAGGCAAGCTTAACGTCATTTTTGCTTGATAGGGTCTCTAGAACTGAGAAACATTGGAGAACTAACCCTGACGAAAACATGACCGACCACAGTCGACCGACAGTATCGACGATTCACTGTCCGCACAAATCAAAACTTTCTTGTCTTTGATCCTAGCTCGGATCATTTCTTGGGCTCCTTCACGTATGGCTATGACTTCAGATTGGAAAATGGTAGCATGCTCCCTTAGAGGCAAAGACATACTGTAATTCAATTCCTCTGAGTATGCTCCTGCTCCCGTGCCTTCTTCAGTCTTAGATCCATCTGTATACATAACTACGTCTGCCTCTATTGGTGGCACTCTGTTCTCCCTGTTCTCCCACACTGTCAATTCAGCTTCTTGTTTTATAAACAGATCGAGCGGCGCTAGTGGCAGCAGTAACTCTAGTGCCGCTGTGACTGCTGTCACACTCAAACACGCCAATCGCTGAACTTTGCCTATTTTCTTCTGTACCATACCAAATTCGGTCTGTGGTGCCCAAGCCATGCAGCCGTATATTAGTATAGGTCTTACAATTGATCTATACATTCAGTACAAAATCAGAGGTCTCAGTCGCCTGAGATCAGAACAGCGATATCGTCGGCATAGCCTATCGTCTAAATCACCGTAAAACATCGACGGTCATATCCCAGAGTATTGGCGAAAGAACGCCATCTTGTGGTCATCTCCGGTCCTGTGAGCACCGAATAGGTCTATGGACAATATTCTGTTGCTCAACGTAGCTATTATCCATCTAATGATCGTTCCATCTAAACCGAACTTTCCCATAGTTCCCATATGGATGTCCTCTTAGCATTTATAAAGGTTTGAAGTATCCTTAGCACCTGTAGTGAGTCATTTCGATTTAGCAAATGGCTCCATCGACTCTTCTCAATTCTCGCCACCTCCATATGTGTTAATTGCATCACTTCGTCCCCTCATTTTTAAGTTGCACTTACTTATTTCTAACATTCACTTGGTCCCTCGAATGGGGATGGGGACTGACATTATCACTAATAACATATTAAAGTCGCTACCTAGTGATTGATTGCGAGTCCGTAGGGTTTGGCTCCTTAATCCAAGGCAGTAGCGTAATTTTATTTAGTTTATTTAGATCCTACCTTAGGTACTTTACTACATACGGTTTAGACTGACGAGAGTAAAAGTAGCATCTATATCAATTAGAGGCTGTTCATAAATGACGTCACGTAAAAATCGGCCTTCTCGTGCTTCCCTTCCCTTTTCACGCTAGTATCACGGCAACCACATACCCTTCCCTGGTGTGACGTCAAGCCAACTTACCGAGAAATACGACTCTTAAATTTTACGAAGTATTACCACTAAACGTTAATGTAAGGTAAAGTATGTTAGTATGTTACAGTGCCTTGCATGACATGTCATGACAGAATGGGTAAGGCCGTACCTTAGAGAACTTCCACATATTACGTACGCATTGGGGGAGAGGGGTTTGCTAAAAGCGTACGCTTCATATATTTCGAGAATTTTTTCCATACATTTTTGCGTACAAGAGGGGAGAGGCGGGTCTAAAAATCATATTTTTTGCGTACGTAATGTGTGCATGGCCCCTTGGGGCAACACACTTTCACCATTGGGTCAAGTAATCTATTTTCCAAAACTTTTTTTTTTCGAAAAGTTGTTTTTCGAATGTGTTGGAAATATTTTTTTCTGTACACGTGAGAGTGTATTGGTTGTGACGGAAAACATTTTCCGATCACTTGGGACGAAAAGTTGCTTTTCGCGGTATGTGTGCCAACACACTCTCACTACTACAGGAAAATATCTTTCAGAATACACACGAGATGTGTACTTTTCGCTTGGGCTTCGCCGGCGCGTACGTACACATCTCGTGTGTATTGGGGTATGTTGAAATATACTATTTTAAATAGAGACGGACATTTTCCTTGAGACTTGAGGATTCAGTGTTTTTATACGTTGTAGATGCAACGAAGGAAACAATTAGGTTCCACATGGAGCCAAAAATGAACTTCTAATATGCTGTGTTTAGAGACAGAAACATATTTGCGTATAAATGGGTCCGAGAGCACATTGTAGGGTCCTAGAGACACGGGTAGGGGTTAAGTTTGATTGTATGTTTAAGTGACACATTACACTGTTGCCATCCGCTCACAACCTGAACCCCGAACGCGGCGAACGAGGGCATTATTTTTCCAAAACAAACAGCAAGCATTATTTTTCGAAAACACCTGTGGTAAGGGGATAAGAGGAGCAACGTGGCGACATCCAGAAACATCAATCCATATAAAAATACAATTGCGGATCCGTTCCAATTTCTTGTATATAAACCCACTATCTCGAGAGTAAAAATCATTCTTCTTATGGAATGAAACTCTAAAACAAATCTTTTTATTAGAGTTTCCCATACTTATAACAAGCCGATGCAACTACTGCCCCCTTCATAGTTAGGACAAATATAACATTAGGTATCCATAACATGCTTGCAACAACCATGGTGGCCATGGTTACATGATTGCTGCAAACATGTTATGTATATAGTAACTATGAAGATAAAATCTTTCATGGTTGGTCTCGTTATAGTTGCGCTAAATATATTTGCCCCCTCCCTCAGCGTGACATCCTTTATGAACGGTCCCTTATTACACCAGTTACACTGTCATAAAATATTCGTGTTTGATTGATGAATCTTTGAGATGAACGTTACCAACAGTGATATATTCAAAAGAGTCCACACCACACACGTTTTTCCATTTGCTACATAGAAAAACATTGAACATAGAAGAACGATTTGCAACAGATATTTCAGTCTCGACTTTCGGCTTTGATGTAGATGAAGAAGAAGGTTTGTTCCGTCAAATTATATTAGGGACTTCCACCAGACACACCATATCCTTGCCGAGTGATAGGGTGGCTAATCACTCAGGTACTAAATGGTCTATAAATCATGATGCTGATGATAAAACTAATGGATCAATTCTCAATTGTTCTACAGAAGATACACTCACTTCAAAGGCTATGCCCTTCCAAAGTCGTTCAAAGTTCTAATTAACGATCTTCTCGCGATTAATAAATCGTTTTATTATTGGACATGCCCGTCTTACAAGAATTTTAAAAAATCTACTCACCTTCTTCGTTAAATTTTCGGGTAACTTTCAACCAAATAATGACATCGTTTGTGTCTGAGCCGAGCTGTCGCCCAATGCAACGGTCAATCTGCAAATACAGCTCGTCCAAAATGAATTTAAACAAAAGATTTGCATTTTCCGCATCAGTTTCATTTTGGACGAGCTGTATCTCGCGAGAAGTCCGAATCATTTATTATTTTAGAAAAAAAAGCACTAAAAAGTGTAACACAAATGTGAAGTACTTTTGGCCTTTTTTCCTGCACTTTTATAGCCAGCATATCCTTTACGATATTTTCCATTTTGTCCCCTCAACTCACAAGATATTTTCATTCGACGAAACGTTGTTCTTTTTCAATTCCACAAGTTTTGTCAATCACCCAACAGGTACAACTGTTGCGCATGCATATTCAGTAACACAAGATATTGTATGGAATCGTCCAAATCGGTCGATGCAATTTAAACAAAAAATTGTGTTACAAAATAAAGTTGAAACTTATGGATTTTCGTAAATTTATTTGTGAAATGTTGGCAAATAAAAAGTTATTTCGGTCAGTTTTTGTTTCTTTAAACATGTTAAAACTTGCGTGATGCTCTGTTGTGGTTACGACAAAAACGTTAAAATGTTCTAAATTTGTTTAGTCTATTCGATTTTACATTTGATGTTGGCTTCATTGAACTGAACATCCAGGTAGGCTAACCAACGGGCAAGAAGTAATTGACGGAACTACGTAATAGCCACAGCAAATGAAAACTATAAACAACTATTTCTAACTAATATACTCTCTTGACGTGAGTGAATCTTCAACATGCGTTGTTTGTTATCTGGGAGTCATCAAAGTGTTACCATCGAGGAAATAAACATTAACTATAGTTGCTACCCTTTTAATCAAGAACTATGAGAAATGATAAGATTAACGACATGAATTATCGCCATGGAATTTTCAGACAGAAATTATCGTTCGGATAGCAATTATCATCCGCGGAATTTTAACTGAGAAATAATCACCTAGCTATGTCATCCACTAATAAAACAACGGCAATACTCAGACTAGACCGACAGACGCCCCTGCCAGTGCACTCGACGTCCATGTCAGTGCACTCCACGTCCATGTTGGTGCACCCCATTTTTATAAGTGCACCACAGTGAAACTTCTTCAAAAATTGTGTCATTACTGCGGCATTTTAAAAGTTTCATCCATGGTAATTCAAAGCCTCGAGTCGAATATTTTCTACAAACTGTAAAAAAAAAAATATTTGATAGCTAGGGCCGACATTGAGTCCGACCTTAGGGCCCTATGACCTCAAGTTCCATGGACAAATATGATCTCCTCAAACTATCTCTACTTATACGCGCCCCTGCCTCTAGTCTGTAGCTACGGAAGATATGTGTGACTGGTGGTCCCACTTAAATGTCCTAGCTAAAATTCGAAAGAATTTTTCAACTCAATGTTTTCATTTTTGTTCGGCGAAAAGCTGTAAATATTATATACAATGTAAAACCTTACTAGGTAACCCCCGATCAGAGTGACGTAAGGGTTTTTTCACGAGCCGGGGATTTTTAATAGGGTCCCCAGCCAGTTTTCAAGCCCCGTTCAGTGACGCCGAAAATTAAAAAAAGAAAACCGGAGTGCTCAGATTTTCAAAATTTCAATTTTACATGGAAAAAGAAGCATACAAAACCTCTTAAAAGGTAAAGTGTGACGCAGTCCATAAGTCCGCTTCCAAATTAATGATATCGCTTGTGGTCACG
The DNA here is from genome assembly GCA_029228625.1 of Pseudolycoriella hygida. Lineage (NCBI taxonomy): Eukaryota > Metazoa > Arthropoda > Insecta > Diptera > Sciaridae > Pseudolycoriella > Pseudolycoriella hygida. The sequence continues at coordinate 41,479 of WJQU01002975.1, forward strand.
CTATCGCTGATAATACGCAAAAATTTGTTTGAATGAAATCTTGAGTTCAATGTTTTATTTTCTGGAAAAATTACAGCGCTTTGTTTAAAACAAAATCACGTTGTGTTAAAAAAATTGCGTCACAAATGCCGAATCCACCAGCGGAATACTTTTTCAATATTTTCAGTTTTTACACGTTGTAGCTAAAATTCATGTGAAAATTTTCTATTTTTTGAAAAAATTTCTTCGAAAAAATTCTTCTCAGATAAAAAATTTTCTTCGAAAAAAAATTTCTCCGGAAAAAAATTGTCTTCGAAAAAATTTCTCCGAAAAAAATGTCATCGAATAAAAAATTTTTCTCAAAAAATAGTTTTTTTTTCCAAAAAAAAATTTCTCGAAAAAAGTTTTTCTCCGAAAAAATTTCCTCCGAAAAAAGTTTCTCCAAAAAATTTTTTCTCCAAAAAAATTTTTTTTGAAAAATTTTCTCCAAAAAAAGTTTTTTTCGAAAATAAAATTTCTTCAAAAAATTGTTTCTCAACAAAAAGTTTTCTAACAAAAATTTTTTTCTCTAACAAAATTTTTTCTCCAAAAAAAATTTTCTCCGAAAAAAAATTTCTCCAAAAAAGTTTTTCTCCAAAAAAAAGTTTTTTTTCCAAAAAAAAAGTTTTTCTCCAAAAAAAATTTCTCCAACACCTTCCGCTACCATCGCAACACTTTGTATAACCTTCGGCCACCTTCGGAATACTTTGTGGCACCTTCGCCTGCCTTCGGAACACTTCGTGTCACCTTCGGCTACCTTGGGAACACTTCGTGTCACCTTCGGCTGCTTTCGAAACACTTCGTGTCACCTTCGGCTACCTTCGAAATACTTCGCGTCACCAATTCTTTTCACTGATTCATATAACTTTCCTGAAGAAACCAACTGTGGGTATTTTCATTCAGAATTTAGCAATTTTCTTAAAATGCTAAAAAATTCTCCTGACCAAACTCCATAACTTTCTAGAAGAAACCATCCTTCAAAACTGAATAAGCATAATCCAAAATCCAAGATGGCTCCGCTATGACAGCTGGCAGCCATTTTCTAATGATACCAAAAAATTCTTCTAATAAAAATCTATCACAACAAAAACCTTTTTAAAGGTAGAGTGTGACGCAGTCCGTAAGTCCGCTTCCAAAATTAATGATATCGCTTGAGGTGACGCTATCGCAGATAAAACGCAGAAGTTCGTTTGAATGGAACATTGTGTTAAAAGTTTTGATTTCCTGAAAAAATTAGAGCGCTTTCTTTGAAACAAAATTACGGGGGGGGGGGGGGGGGGTAGGGGAAAAAATTTCAAAAGTTCGCCTATATATAGTTCCTGGTCCCCCAAAGGTTTTGTATGGGTTTTTTGGGTTTGTTGACTTCTTTTTTGAGATGTCGGGAATGCGTCACGCCCTCCGCTACCACTGCGAGCATGATACCGTCTTTTCGAAAAAAGTTTACCGGTAAAAAATCGGTATATTTCAATATGATTGATTCACAGTGTTTTGGTATAAAAAATACGATTTTGGTATCTACTTAGACCAATCAATGTAAATATTTTTTAGTGTTTTAAATTTTCAGATTCTACAGCTTTAATATCTTGAAAAAAAAATTTCAGTTGTCAGACTTTTTGCACCTAATCTTCGGCCATAGATAAACACAAGACGAAAAAGCTTGTTCTAACTCTATACTTGTATGTTTTGCTTCTAAAAGGTATTCGTAACATTTAGTCAAATACCGCCCACGACTACCTCCAGCCTCCATGAATTTCATTTCTCGTCTGACAATTTTTGACCGGGACCGTTGGTTATTTTACCTTTTTTAGTGACATCCGCATCGGTTGGTAAAAGTGGCTCTGGCTACATATCAAAAATCAATTAAGTTATAAGTAAAGACAGACCAGTGTTTCGATTTTTTATTTATGTCATTGTTAACGATAGAATGACGTCAGCGGTGAGAAGACTGGCCTCACGTCGACAAAACGCAATGTAATAAAATAAAAAAAAATAAAATCAATGTAAATAGTCAGTTAAGTACGGTCCAAAACGTCGATGCGGGCGCGTTATTTTAAATTAAAAATATTGATGAAAAAACAGCATGCAAAACATTTCAATCACTATACAGTTTTTCACCGTTTTTTTCCCGGCTTTTATGACCGGTAGTTATAACCTATGCTATCAACTTCATATCCGAGGGGTGACACACTTCTGCGACTTATGGAATAAATGGAATAAATGGGAATAAATGGAATAAATGGGAATAAATGGAATAAATATTGGAATAATCATCATCATCATCATCATCACACTTTATAGACCGTTTGCACCTTTCGGTGTGAGGTCTTTACTACTGATCATGGACCACCCTTCTCCATACCCCCCTATCCTGTGCCAAGGAGATGGTTTGTTCGCCTAGAGAAAGTCCCCTAACTTCTAAATCGGATTTAATTGAGTCTATAAACCTTCTCCTTGGCCTACCCCTGGGACGCACACCCGGGACTTGAGCATCCAATATCCTCTTTGGTAGCCTGCTATTACCCATCCTCTGAACGTGCCCGTACCACCGCAGACGACTAATCCTTGCCGCCTCTTCCACTGATGTAACCCCTAAGTTTTCCCTGATGTCGTCGTTCCTAATATGATTGTCCCACTGTTCCCTCCGATTTACTTTTGCTATGCTCCTAAGAACCCTCATATCAGAAACCTCCAGGTCATGCACAAGGTATCCGCAGTCCACCCAACTTTCACTACCGTATAAAATCGTTGGTCTGAAGATTGACCTGTGAATAGCTAGCTTTGTGCCACTACTTAACTCCTTTTTGTTGAACACATACGACCTCAACTGACTGGCCACTGCATTCCCCATTCTTCTCCTTTCTTCAAATTCCCTAACTAACTTGCCATTCTCCGAAAAAATGGCTCCTAACTATTTAAACTCAGAGACCTGTTCCAACTGCTCCCCATTTAAACTGCAAACTACATCCTTCCGGGATTTGCCAATATGCATAACTTTAGTTTTACTGACACTTATTTTCATGCCGTATTCCTCACATGCAGCATTCAGGCAGTCTAAATGCTCCTGCAAATCCTTGGCATTATCTGCTAATAGAGTTAAGTCATCCGCATAGGCCAGGATTTTCATGATTACTTCCCCCACCTTCACATTCCCTTGCAAATTCGCTTGCCTGATAATCTTGTCCATAAAAATTATGAACAGAAGAGGGGAGAGACAACAACCCTGACGAACTCCCTCATTAACTTCGAAAGCCTCACTAATTTCACCATCTATCCTTACCGCAGCCTTGCTCCCTGAGTAGATGCTTTTGATAGCGCCCAATAAACTTCCATTAACCCCGTATTCGCCAAGTACCTCGAACAGCTTTTGCCTCGGTACCCGATCGAATGCCTTTACTAGGTCGATGATGCACAAGTATAAATCAATATTTCTCTCAGAGAGCTTTTCTATAGCCTGCCTGAGACAAAAGATCTGATCCTGACAACCTCTCAGAGGTCTGAAACCACTCTGAACCTCGTCAAGAACACCTTCCACTATAACCCTAACCCTGTCTACTAGCACACTTGTATAAACCTTTCCGACCACGCCCAAGAGTGAAATCCCCCTGTAGTTGGTAAGGACTTTGCGGTTACCCTTCTTGAAGATCGGAGCAATAACACCGAAGCTCCAGTCAACGGGTACTACTGAGGACTTCAATGCTAAATTGAAAATCCTACAAAGCCATTGAACCCCACCCGGCCCGCTATTCTTAATAAATTCTGTCCTAATTTCGTCTATACCTGCGGATTTTCCTGCCTTCAGTCTGCTGACCTTCGTGACACTTCCTCTAATGTAATTTCCTCCTCACCCTCCAAGCTACGGCCCTCTTCCCTGTCAAGGCTTGTTACGGGATTGACAGAGGCGAATAGATCCTGAAAGTAATCCTGCCAGGTTTTCAGGACCTCACCCTTACCTGTAACTAATTCGCCATCTTTACCCAAAATGCTACCGCAGCCCTCCTTTTCACCACCACGCCTAATATCCTTGATTGCCGACCAAAATTTTTTACCCCTTCCTTGACCAGCCTCTTCCAATTCCTCCCCAAACCTTTTCCACGACCGACCCTTCGCTTCCTTGACTAGAGCCTTAACCGCCTGCCTGCAAGCCCTGTAAGCCTCATGCTTTTCGCCCGTCTTATCCTGTAACCAAATCAAATACAGCTTCCTTTTCTCTAATACCGCCTTTTTGATATCTGCGTTCCACCAGCCTGTCTTTTTGTTTCTACCCCCACTAGAGACACTACCTAGACATTCCTCAGCTACGCCAAAGACAAATTCCTTAAAGTTTGCCCACTCAACCTCAATGTCTACGCAGTCCGGAGGAAGCCTTTCGAAAGCTTCGCTGAATTTTGACATAAAGCGAGACTTAACTTCCTCGTCCCTGAATTTTCCCACACGAAATTTCCGAACCACCACTTTTTCCCTTTTAGCCTGACAGAGTTTACTAACAGAGAGATGGGTACCCAAAAGGTAGTGGTCTGAGCCAAATGTGAAACCCCTGAAAACACGTGTGTTCCTGACTTCCTGTCTCCTGTCCTGCTCTAGAACCATGTAATCAATTATTGACTTGTGCCCCAAACTATTATTAACGTAAGTGTACCGATGGATCCACCTATGCCTAAAGAAAGAGTTGGTACTGCCAGGCCATTGAAATCGCAGAAATCCAACAACCGCTTTCCGTTTGAGTTTAAAACATCCTCCCCGAATTTGCCCACTACCCTTTCATAGCCGCCACTGGTCTTACTGTTTCCTATTCTCGCGTTGAAATCCCCCAACAGAATCACACACTCACTACCTTTTTTGCTGCCAACATCCCCTAACTGCTCGTAAAAGGTGTCAAGATCGCCAGCACTGCTACCCTCGCACGGGCTATAAACACTAACCAGCCGATAAATACCTCCTGTCAGCTTAATGGAGACCCACATGATCCTTTCACTTACATACCGCACGCCCAAAACAAACTTTTCTAATTCCCTTCTGATAGCCATTCCAACTCCCCAGTTCGCCCTACCAGACTGAACACCAGACGAAAACACTTTATAACCGCCCACCAGTTCTTCGCGCTGCCCTTTCGTCCTAATGTCGCGCAACGCTAATATATCTACACCATAATCCATTGCCAAGTCCACCAACTCACCCTTGCGACCCCTAAAACCCCCATTAACGTTTAGACTTCCAATAAACAAACCATCAACCTTTTTACATTGCCTGACCGTCAACGATGGGGTACCGTTCGAGTCCCGCATTGGTCGTACCCCGTGACCAACACTCGTCCGAGGCTGCCTATGACCGTTTTTACCAATAATGAGTACAGTGGGACGGCCTGGTAAGCCGAACCGCACTGGAAGTTCAAGCCTCAATGGGGACATCACACACGTGCCTGAGATGCTTAGCGCAAGCTCATTTATTTTTGCCAAAAAAGAATTGCTATATGAATAGCGAAGAAGTTAACCGTAACCGTAGACAAACACCTACTTGAAATTCTATACCAAAATCACAAGCACAAAACGCCGATTGTTTTGCATGAAGAAAACAAAACAAACACCCGAAAAACGCTGTAACTTTGAGGTTATGTGAGCACTACGTTGCTTGAAAAGAAAATGCAGATTTTAATTGATATCTAAAAAAGTTACAAAAACACACACTAATTTAACTTAACTTATTTACGAGAAACTGTGATTTAAAACGCGAAGAGGGCAAAAAATAAACGAAACTTACTCAGAGCAAAACAAACACGTCCATATCTGCCGCCATCTTGACTTGAAAATAATATCAATAAAAAAATTACTATCTGTAAAAATATACATAATTAAATTGAGTGTGTTGGGATCAAAATTCGGTCTATTCCAACTGTCAAAATGACATTTTAAACGTCAAATATCTACATAAATAACTAGAATTTCATTCCTCGGAGACTCTTTTTTGATCAAATATATTAACATAAACAATATAAACATTTACCTAACTGCTCGTTGATTTAAAGATATGACGTAAAGACCTCACACCGAAAGGTACAAACGGTCTATAAAGTGTGATGATGAT